>PVKS010023628.1:0-32162 GCA_004027875.1 Aplodontia rufa | reverse complement strand
AGCAGGCAGCAGAGTGACCCACTGTCCCTCCTTGAAGTCCATACTCCCCATACACCTCCATTCTCTCCTACCTCACACAGCTCATCCTTTCCATCTCCTCTGCTGGCTTGATCCTGGAACCTGTTTTTCCTCTTTTTTAAATTTTTTTTATTTTTCTATTTTTTCAGGGCTGAGAACCGATCTCAGGGCCTTGCGCATGCTAGGCAAGCGCTCTGCCACTGAGCTAAATCCCCAACCCCTATTTTATTTTATTTTATTTTTTTAAAGAAAGAGGGGACAGTGAGAGAGAGAGAGAGAGAGAGACAGAGAGAATCAATGTTTATTTAGTTTTTCACATGGGTTTCGTTGCTCTGAGACTTCGTTGATGTATGTGGTGCTGGGGTTTGAACTCGAGTACTTGCGCATGCAAGGCAAGCGCCATAACTGCTGAGCCACCGCTCCAGTCCCCCTATTTTATTTTTTAAAGAGAGAGGAACAGTGAGATAAAATTAAATTTATTTAGTTTTTTGACTTTCATTGCTCTGACAATTCATTGTGTACATGGTTCTGGGGTTCAAACCAGCATCCTCGTGCACTTCAGGCAAGAGCTGTAATTGCGGAGCCACCGCTCCTGCCCTGGTTTCCTCTTTATCAACATTGCCTCCCCTAAGTGACTTCCTCTAGTTCCATGACTTTTTTATGGGTGTTGGAGATGAAATGCAGGACCTTGCACATGCTAAGCATCAATTCTATCCAGTTCCTATTCCATGACTTTACATACTTCCAGGTACAGACTTCTATCCCTGACCAAAATATTCCATTTCCTACTCGATCCAGCAATTCCACACCTACCATGTATGTCCACATGGATGTCGGGTAGGTAGAATGAGCATATAACTGATCCTTTAAACAGGGACACTTCTAAAAGCAAAAGAGGGTGCTAATTAATTATGTCAGAACCTCAGGCATAACCTAAACGTTCCCAAGCAAATTGGGACGTACACCCTGTATTAGGGTGGTGTTTCTATCATAACTTGTTCAAAATGGAAAGTTCCAATCCACTCTGTAATCCATCCCTTGCTCTGCTTCCCATCTCAGTCAAAGGGACTGTTACCCATTTCCTCAAAACAAAAAGCTGTGGTAACAGCTTAGTGGTAGCATGTGTGAGGCCCTGGGTTCCATCCCCAGAACCACAAAGCAAACAAAATACCTAGGACTTTCAACAATGAGCCCCACCATCCTTGAGTCTTCCCTTTCTCATCTCCCACACCATCTGTCCAGCAATTCTTTTTTTTTTTCCAGTACTGGAGATTGAATCCAGGGATATTTTATCAGTGAGCTACATCCCCAGTCTTATATATTTATTTATTTTGACAGGGTCTCACTAACTTGCCCAGGCTACTCTCAAATTTGTGATCTTCCTTCCTCAGCATCCCAAGTGGCTGGGATCACAAGTATGCGCTACCATGCCCAGTTTGTCTACTGGATCCTGTATTTTATTTCATTTTTTTTCTACCAAAAGGAGGGCAACAAGCCAGGCACAATGGCATGCACCCGCAATCCCAGTGGCTCAGAAGGCTGAAGCAGGAGGATCGCGAGTTCAAAGCCAGCCTCAGCAACTTAGCAAGACCCTATCTCAAAATAAAATATAAAAAGGGCTGGGGATGTGAATCAATAATAAAGCATCCCTGAGTTCAATCCTTGGTACCAAAAAGAAGAAAAGAAAATAGGAAAAGAGAAAGAAAGGTGGCAAGGACAACAAGAAACAGTCGCACAGTCTGATGGGCTACTGCTGCGTCTCGCGCTCACTCCCAGCTTCATCACTGAACTTTTGAATTTGCATTTACTATCTAGACCATCCCATTGGCAAACTTGGGCTCAGATGAATAGAGATCTTGTCTCCTTGTTTATTGCTGCACTGGCAGAGACTGATGTGCTATGGGCACATGGGAGGTGCTCGATAAAGACTTGCAGGGCAGAGGATATCATTAAGGCAGCAGAGAGACTCAGCCAATGGCAGTGACCCTAGGGAGTGACCTGGGCACTGAGAAAGCCCAGGGGTAAAACTGAAGTTGGTTGACTTGGGTGAGTTAACCTTCCAATGACTTCTACCCTCTCCCAAGACAAAAACCAGTTTTCACCATAGCCCTGGAGCCCTAGTGATAGGTCCCCAGCAACTGTCTGGCTCCTTCCTCCTTCCCACCTCACTTCGCTCTTCCCTCTGCTCCAGCCCCACTATCTCCATCTCCTGCCAATCCTTTTTTTTTTAAAGAGAGAGAGAGAGAGAGTAGAGAGGACTGGAGCAGTGGCTCAGTGGTTGGAGCGCTTGCCTGGCATACACGAGGAGGACCTGGGTTCGAATCCCAGCACCACATACAAACTAAGTGTTGGAGAAACAAAACAAACAAACAAAAAAAGATAAAAAACTGATTCTTCTCTTTCTTCCTCTCTCCCTCTCTCTTAAAAAAATGGTTTTTTAAAAAATTTAAGAGAACGAAACAGAGAAACAATTTTATTTTTTCATCTGTTTTTTTTCTTTTGTTTTGTTTCTCCAACACTTAGTTGTATAAGTGGTGCTGGGGTTCAAACCCAGGTCCTTGAGCATGCCAGGCAAGCGCTCCAACTGCTGAGCCACTGCTCCAGCCCACTTCTGCTGATCTTGAACTTGTGGGCATGCCAAGACGCTCAGGTCCTCTGTACTTGCTATTCCTCTACCAGGCTGCCTCCCTCAAGAATTCTGTGGTGCCTGTCCTCACCTCTTTTAAGCCCCAGCTCCAATGTCACCTTCTTGAAGAGTCCTTCCCTCCCAGCACTGTCCCTGCTCCCCTTCCCTTTTCACCACCCCTCTCATGGTGCCACACCCTCCAACAGAGCATGCCCTTCTCCTGTTTATGTGCTGTCCACCTCTCCACGCTGCTAGCTTATAAGCATAGAGAAGCCAGGTCCCTCGCACCTCAAGGCACTTGCTGCTAACCACTGTGCATTAGGACCCAAGAGGCTGCTACCACACAGACACCCTGCACTCTCAGACAATGGCCCAGCGGGGAGGCCAGCGGGGAGGCGTGGCCACCCCCACAGGCCACTCCCTGCCTACATGGACATCCATGCTTCGCCCAGCTCCTGAGCTCTCACAGAGGAAGTTGTCAGCCCTGTGCCAAGGCACCCCCAACTTTGTTCCCCATATCTTCAGGCACTGACAACCTCCAGCTGTCAGCCTGCCCCCGTCTGGCAGACGCCAGCTCCTGGCAGAGGGGCCCATGCGTAATTAGAAGCTCCACAAATTCCCTAATTGCCAGTTCTTCTCCCAAACCAGGAGGCCGGGGCTATTCTGAGCTGCCCTTGTTGCCATTTGCCTGAGGCATGTGGAGAGGAAAAGGCTGAGAGTAGAGCCAGACTGGCGTGGAGGTGGCCCTGGAGAGGGCTGGCCTGTGGCCAGAGACCAAACGTGGCAGCGTGGGCTCAGTGAGTCTACTCTGTGACAGCCTCCCTGTGTCCTGTACCCTGGGTCCCCACTCGCTCCTGCCCATGCTTAGAACAAGGACATCAAACTAGCCCGGCCCATTCATTCTTTATTCAGGTGGCATAAAAATCACTACAAAAACTTTACAAAAGAGCCTAGGGAGCTAATGGGGCCCTTCCCTGCCTCAGCCCCTGAGCTACTGGTCAGAGGAGGAAGACAGGAGAGAGGAAGGAAGGGAGATCCTGGCAGTGCTGGCATCTCTAAGGAAGGGGAGGGTGCGGATAGGAGACTTGGGGAGGGGCAGGACATCTGGGGTGGGCTGGAGACTGGGAGGCCTTTAGCAGGTTACATCAGAGTCAGGTTGTGTCAACCTCCACCTATGGAGAGGGATACAAGATCCCATGAGAGGCAGAGAAAGGCCGGAGGGCAACCCTCTGCCTCCTGAGTCACCCCCAGTTAGGGTATTCAGGGACACATCCAAAGAAGCCCTCCCTCCTGTGCCTACACACATGGTGGTGCCCCAGCTGATTTAGGGACTAAACTAGCCAACCTCCTGACAAAACTGGACCTGCTGCTGCCCTATGTACAACCCTAGCCCCCAAAAGGACACCCTCTGAGCCTCTTTGGAAGAAATGAAGAGGGATCTAGCCCGCCATTCCCCGATGCCTGCTGGCCTCCTGGCCCCATCCCACCCCACAGACTCCCCAGGAGGAGCTGGAAGAGAATGGCTCCTCCCCTCTCCCAGAATGCCCTCCCAGGCCCTGCCCCCATCCCACAAAGCTGGTTGGAAAGAGTCACACAAGTTGAGAGGCTGGTCCAGGTGGGGACTCAGGATGCTGGTGGCCGGGGCCCCTCACTTGGGGCCGTTAAACTGGGAATAATCTTCCTCTGAGGGGGGCATGAGTTTCAAGTCAGGGCCAAAGGGCTTGTCTCTGTGGAGGAAGGCCTTCTGGTCCTGGAAGAAGTCCCTGTTATCAGGGGAATCCTGCTGCTCCTGGAGCTCAGGCTGCGCACCAGGGTTGGGGTTCCTCACACTGCCCACGAAGAGCGGCAGACCTGTGGTGTCCTCGAAGATGAAGAAGAGGAAGGGGCGGTTCACGCTGAAGGAGGAGATGGACATGCGGGACATGGCTGTGCTGGTGGCAGCAGCTGCCTCCACCCCGGCCTCGCTGAGCTCCAGTGTGGATTGATGTTGCACGCTGGACACCACCAGCCTCTGGTCAGAGATGCCACTCAGGTCTGGGGACTGGAACAGCTCCTGCAGGCCTGCCGAGGGCAGCAGACAGCTGGTCAGTGCCACCCTCTCTCCTAGGCTGCCTGGACCTGTCTGGCACCCTGCTCAGGGAACACCTTGAACTCAGAGATTGCTTCTTAACTCCTGTTTAACCTTCAGGTTTTAGCTTAAACATCACTTCCTCTAGGAAAGCTTTCCCTGATTCCACCATAGTGTAGAGTGGGCAGCTGCTCAGTATTCTCCTGGGTAAGCTGGGGAGAGGCCCTCTGTCTTATCACTTATGATGGACTCTCAGTACCTGATTCCCTGATAGACTGAACACTCTGTGTACAGTAGGCTCTCAGTGCCTAGCACAGTGGCTGGCGTACAGAAGTTGCTTAGCAAGTGGCTTTTGGGCAGATGCACCCCAGCTTCTCCTCCAGTCCCTTCAAAGAGAGCCAGCAAGGCTCACATCCTGCCCTGGGCTCTCTGCCCAGGAGTCTGTGGGGCTCTGAGGTCTTGGGCAGCAGTGTAGCTTTTGGGTTGCCCCAAGACAGGGGGTCTGGGGACTCCTATCAAACTCTCTCACCCTCCCTCAAGCCCCAGAAAAGGCTAGGATTCAGAGCCAACGCTGATTCAGACCTCTCCTTGCCTAGCCCCACCCTTGGACCACCCCATGCCAAGCCTCCTTACCCAGCTGGCTGAGGGTGGTCACCAAGTCCATCTGGTGTTTCAGATGCAATTTAGGCAGCCGCACCTTGGTGGGCCTCTCCCGCAGCAAGGGCTGGTGCAGTGTGTCCCAGCTCAGGTTGGCCAGTATCTGGGACACATTCCACTCAAAGTGAGTGGGCACCATGACCACAAAGCTCATGTTGTTCTTAAAGGGGAAATGAGCCACCTACAGATAAGGGAAGAAGAGAACATAAGGACCAGAAAGCACCCAAGCTTCACTGGGATCTGTGCCAGAATGTACTCTTGAGACAGACAGACTGAGGTTCAAGTTCATCTTGATCAAGATTTTGCTTGACTTCACTTAGTCTTCATTTCCTCACCTGTGAGGTGGACAACACCATGGGCCCCACTGCAAATTGACATGTGACCAAATGAAGATATTGCTTTTAAATCTTCTAGCAGTGTCTGCACTCAGCGACTGCACTCAAAAAATAAAGGATGTCTTGCTGGGCCCAGTATGCATGACTAATTCCAGTGTCTTGGGAGGCTGAGGCAGGAGGATTGCAAGTTCGAGGCCAGCCTCAGCAACTTAGCAAGTCCCTAAGCAACTTAGCAAGATCATATCTCAAAAAAAGGAGGGGGGTTGGGGATGTAGCACAGTGGTAAAGTTCTACTGGTGTCAATACCCAGTACCATAAATAAATATCTCTCTCTCTCTTCAGCTACTAGGCATGTCAACAGGCTAAGGAACAACCTATCTTTGCCTCTCAATTTTTCCATGTATAATGGGCAAGGTTACTGGTTTTCAAACCACCCTGGTGTTCTGTTCCTGAGACACTGCCAAGGGTAGAACCCTCCCACTTCCTCTTATTTCACCCAGTGACTTTCCCAGCTGTGTATCTACGCTGAGATTTGGGATGAGAGTTCCTACAGCTAAGACAGTGTGGAAACCACTAGCCCTAAAGATCTCTTGCAGCTGTGAGTCCCAAGGTTCTATCAGCACACCTGTGTGCAGGCCTCCCGCCAGTAGGAAGCAGAGTGCCAGGTCTGACTGCCTGGGCCTGAGGAAGAGGAAGGCGGAGAAGGATGGGGTAATGGAGAAAAAGGATAAAGGAAGAGTGGGCAGGATACAGCCTCCAGGCAGTAGCAGGAAGAAGAGAACCAACTGGGAAGGGAACCAGACCATCCTTTCAGGATGAGCTGGAGAGAAGTCAGATGCTGCTCCAGGGCAGGCCTTCCTTGCCCATAGTCCCCTCTCATCAGGGCTGCCTAAGTGGCTCCTTTCTGCAGAAGTGATTTTGCTCTGTGTCATGCTTGCCTTGTCAAACTAACCAATTCTGCTCCCAGCCACAGTGAATGGCCCAGGGATCAGTGCTCCAGACAAAGCAATCATTGATCATCGATCATCGTTAGGCTACAAGTAGGAGAGGCCATACCTGAGACAATCTAGCACAGAACTCTGTCCAATCAGAAAGTTGCATAAAAGATACTGAGAAATCCACCCAATACCCAATTGAATCCTTTCTCTCTGTCTCTCTCTCTTTTTTTTTTTTTTTTTTTTTTGGTACCAGGACTGAACCCAGGGGTCCTCAACCACTGAACCACCTCCCCAGCCCTATTTATTTATTTATTTGTTTTTATTTTTGAGACAGAGTCTTGCTAAGTTGCTTAGGGCCTCCCTAAATTGCTGAGGTTGGCTTTATACTTGCCATCCTCCTGCCTGAGACTCCCAAGCTGCTGGAATTGGCACCATGCCCAGCATTTTTGTGTGTGTGTGTGTGTGGGTGCTACCATAGATATTCCCAGGACCTCAAGCATACTAAGCAAGTGCTCTACTACTGAGCTACATTCCTAGACCTTTTTTAAATTTTATTTTGAGGGGCTGGAACAGTGGCTCAGTGGTTTCGGCACTTGCCTGGCAAGCACGAGGACCCGGGTTCAAACCCCAGCACCATGTACACAACTAAGTGTTGGAGCAACAAAGGCCATGTGAAAAATTCAATAAAGTTGTTTCTCTCTTTCTCTGTCTCTCTCACTGTCCTTCTCTCTCTTTAAAAAAAAATAAATAAATAAATAAATAAATTTTATTTTGAGACAGGATCTCATGAAGTTGCTCAGGCTAGCCTCAAATTTGTGATCCTCCTAGAGCCTGGCATACACAAGGACCCGGGTTCGATTCCAGCATCACATACAAAACTAAATGGAGAAAAAAAAAACAGGTGAAAAAATAAAAATGTAAATTAAAAAAAAACTTGCAATCCTCCTTCCTCAGGCTCCCAAATCACTGGGATTACAGGTATGCACCAACCTGCTTTAATCCTCCCTTTTCTCTCTTTCTTTTTTTTTTTTAACATTTGAGACAGAGTCTTGCTGTTGTTGAGTTGTTGAGGGCCTAAGTGGCCCAGGCTGGCCTTGAATTCGTGATCCTCCTGATTTACTCCCGATTTGCTGGGATTACAGGCCAGAGCCACCCCTGGCTTGGATCCTCCCTTCTAAGCAGCACTGTGTGAGAGCTCGTATGGAAACTCCCCAGATTGGTGGGTACTAAGGCCTTGCATGGCTCCGTGGCTGCTGAGTGATCCCTGTGCTGCCCCCCCATCTGCATCCCCACCTTAAAATAAATCCTCACCACCAAAGATCACCCAGACCTCAGCTCAATTATCCCTGCAAAGAACTTTCCCTGCCTCTGTCACTAGCAGATGTCCTTCCTTCCTCCTTTCCTCCCTTCATATCACTTAACTCTATCTATGATTGTGTCAGTTTGGATTCGCTCGAGTACGGTATATCTTCCCTCCAAAGAGTAGGATCCTGGTCTCTTCTCAAATCCTAGTGCCTAGAACAATATCTGACCCACAGCAAATACCTCAAATATTTTCATTGACTTAAACTTCAAAGAGTCGGGCACAGTGGCCCATGCCTATAATCCCAGTGGCTCAGGAGGCTGAGGCAGGAGGATCACAGGTTCAAAGGTAGCCTCAGTGAATTGGCAAGACCCTGAACAACTTAGCAGGACCCTGTCTCAAAATAAAAGAATAAAAAGGGATGGGGATGTGGCTCGGTAGTTAAGTGCCCCTGGGTTCAAACCCCAGTGCCAGAAATAAATAAATAAACAACAAATATCAGATTCTGGAGCCTTTAGCTGCTTTAGATTCTCTGGGTGGAGTCACAACGCAACCTTTCAGAGCAGCCTGCCTCAGGGACCAGGCCACAGGGAAGGTGGGGCATCCCCTTCACCCCTGTAGTTGCTCCACAGTCATCCTCCTCCCTTCCCTACCTCCCAACACCCAGGCCCAGCCTGATGGGCCACCAAGGGTGACCTGTATCTCAGGCTGCTCCAGCAAGAACCAGCGCAGAGGGTACGTGTGGGCTTGCATCATGTCCACTGGCACCGTGAACTGCTCATCCAAATGGAAGGAGTCTCTCTGGGTGAGGTTTGGGTCAAACTTGTTCCTCCAGAAACCTGCAGCCAGGCAGAGGGCAGAGGCCATGTAGCCTAGGACCAGCCTCTTGCCTCTCCTACCTAGAACCCAGTCAGGGGACAAGAAATGGAGGCCAAGGCCACAGGGGGTGCTGTACCAGTTGGCATGCAGTTAATTTGAGGTTTCATCCCACGTTTCTAAATCCGAGCTTGTATTTTCCCCCATCCCCTGCAATGCTCCCAGGAACCCCCCTGGGTCTTTTTGGTCCCTGTTTTCTCCCAAGGAACTCTACTTTCAACAACCTCATCCAGTTCCTGAGCTCCCTCCCCACCACACCCAGACTGAGGAGGAAGAGGACTCTGTACAACAAAGCCTGCACAGCCCCTCAGCCTAAAGGGCAAGGGGAGAGCTGCCAGGACAGGGGACTTGAGAAGAAGACGAGCATACCCTGAAAGTGGATGGCATTGAGGAGAAGCAATACGGTATTATCCGGCAGCTCCGAGAGGAAATTCTCAATCTTTCCCTCCGTGACCTCCTTCACCCATTGGTTGATGTTCGCCAGGTCATCCACCTGCCTTCCCAGCAGGTTCACGGGCTTTGCACCAAACAGCTGTTCTGATTGCTCCAGGAAATTCTCTTTGATGGGAAATCCTAAATACAAAGAGCCACAAGCTCTTCCCAGGGCTCGGGGCTCCATAGCCACTAAAGCTCCAGCTGGCCATGGGAGGCCAAGTCCATCTCCCTCACCCTCGTCCAGTGCAGAGCACTACCTTTCTGTAGGTACATTCTGGCAGCCAATCGAAATGTCCCAGGGCCCAAGTTCTGACAGAGGTGGCTCAGCAGATGAGGGAGGCAGGGTCCTGAGTCTGCATGCAGTACCTGTTGCAAGGTCTGCAGTGTCTGGTTCTGAGCACCTACAGGGAACCAGATGGGCTGAAGCCCTGGTGGGGGCTTCTTTCCCACCCCCACTGCCCATTCCAGCCCTCTCGGATACCCAGGATGAAAATGCCCTTGGGACACATACTTTCCTCCAAAATCCACTGACTGACAGAATTCCCGAGGTCTGCCTTCATCTCTGCTGCTCACAGGCTGGGCAACCTCACCTGACTCAAGTTGCTTTCCCTCTCTGGACTTTAGTTTCCCTCAAGTCCAATGGGAGATACCATAGCTATCAAACTCTTGCATAAAAATCACTAGAGGAACTTATAAATATGCACCTTCCCAGGCCCAATCCCTGGGAATCTGATTCACAGAGACTGGTGAGGGCCCAGGAATCTGCATTTTTACCAAAGTCCATGTGACCCTGATGGAGGCCCATCCACTGATAACCTCTGGAGTAGTGAGTTTCTACTGGCCTCCCAGGTCTGCTGGTCTGGATAAGTGCTTCCACAGTACCTAGTGCCAGGTGAGACAGAGCCAGGGCCACACTCAAGGGTGACAGGATGAGGTTGGGGCTGGTGGACCTTTGGGCCACTAGGGAGAACAGGTCAGCAGTGAAAGCCATTATGGCCTGAGCCAGCTTGCGAGTCTTCTCTGGGGTTGGAGCACCTTTGCAGTCTCCTGGGGACATCTTCAGGTCAGTTGTGCCACCAGGCTCCTATAGCGATAGATCAGGGGTCAGTGAGGTCAGAGTGGTCAGCTCCAGGTTCTATGATGAATGTCTCCTTCATAGCCCCTGTGCCTGAACGCATCAGGGCTTTGTCCCAGACCGAGTGGGACAGTCACAGGGGAGCAGGAGTCCTGGGAGCAGGAGACCCTTCTGGTCTCTGAACTCCAGGGACTCAGCCTTACGGCCACGCCTCCCAGTTTCCTTGACCCTGGTGATTGGCCCTTCTCCCTCTAGCCCCGCCCACTCTTCCCCAGCCCCACCTGGTTGTACCTGGTTGCTCAACTTGAGGAGGGCAGGTGGGGGCAGCTTCTCCTGGGCCTGCCCGTAAACTGACTGCAGAAAGGAGGAAGCAGATGGAGGGCGATCCTTCCCATGGGTCCCACACCCTGCCCAAGCCACAGACCCCTAAGGCCCTCCCTTCTCTCACATGCACCTCATGGCCCAATACTTGCTGGTCCAAGGGCTCCACGGCGCTCACAGGAGGTAACTGTTAAGAAAGAGGTGGTAAGGAGAGGTGGGGGAGCCCCCTTGAGCCAAGCACTCCCTGGACTCAAGCCCCCTCAGTCACACTGGTGTCCCCCACACTCGTCTCCCCCACCAGTCACTTCTTCAGCTTGACTGACCCAGCCCCACCCCAGACCTCAGCCCAGCCTCACCATGGAGCAGGGGCCTTGCAGGCAAGATAAGCTGAGCATCAGGAGCCCCCAGAGTAGTGCCATGTTCCTGTGTCAGGGGACAGGAAGGCTCAGTACCCACCTCAAGCTCCCACACCAGGTGGTGGAATCCTACCCATACATACACTGACACTGCCAAGCTATGGAACCAGGCAGGACACACTCCAAAAACGCTTTAGCAGTGGTTTTCAATCTGAGGGGTGGGATATCCCCACATTTTTTCTGAGTTTGAATCTAGGCTCTGCCTCTTGGCTGGAGGACCTCAGGTACCTCCCTTAACTCCTTTGTGCTTTGCCTTATCTTGGAAAATGGTGATAGAAGTCCCTGCCTCCTCCCATGTGATTGTGAGTTTACAGAGACTCCCTTGAGTCTTTATAAAGCCTGAAAACAATACCTGGCCCTCCATGGATGGAAGCTGTCAGTCTAGCTCCAGGCCCACTACTCTGGGAAGCCTGTCCTGCACCTCGCGGAAGGGCTCCCACCCCAGGGATCCTGGCCAACCTGTTGTTGGTTTGGTGGGCCTTTCTCAGGCTGGTCAGGTCTTGCTGACGTGAGTGGACAGGGCCGTGAAGCTGAGGTCTCAGCAGGGTGATGAGGAGGCTGGAGGGCTGCCTCATTGACCCAGCAGCAGACCCAATGAATGACTGGCCCAGCCACCTTTGGACTTAATGGGAATCACAAGCCTTGTCCCCCACTCTGCCCCAAGGCAGTTCAGGAAAACCAGGCTGGTGGGTGGGAATGGGCACATCTTGGTTTATGGGAGGATAAATGAGCCCCAGCTTTAGCCTCAGAGATGGTCTCATATTCCCCATCATTATCCCTCCCCTATCTCAGGGCCAATCCAGGAGAATCCATCTATCACCCCTGAATCCACCCCCATCATACACAAGGGCCCTTGGTCAGGGTCTCATCTCCAACCTGGGCATTTGACTCTTCCTAGCAAGAAAAGACCTTGTTTTTCAAGTTCTAGAGGGACTCTTCCTGGAACCCCCACTTTGGCTCCTCACTACCCTAGGAGGCTGCAAAACTACAGGCTTCCTGAATAAATTCAGCCCAGACCCCTCAACCAAGTGAGCAGCTCCCCTCCTCCTCTCCTGCCCGAGGGACAGGCTGAGCCACCCCTCCATCCTACCTCTATAGGCTCCTTGCTGCTGCACGCGATGTTCCTCTGGCTCAGTTCCCCACGCTCTGGCCGGCTCCACCAGCCCAGCCTGGCCCTGCCCTCCCACCAGGACCTTTGCTCTCAGCCAACCCCTGTTCAGATAGCTTTCTCTTCTGGTAAATATTGACCTGAACATCCGGTTAAACATTGATATGAGCACCAGAAGCCCCTTTTCTTCAGGGGTATCTAGTTGTGAGACATGGATTTGGGTCCCAGGGAGCCTGGAGAGAAGAGGTTCAGAAGAAGATGGTTGAGGATGCTGGGTCTGGTCAGCCAAGACCATGTCCGATCCAAGACACACAGGGGTCTGGCACAGTGTGAGGCCTCCTTGTGGGGATTATCCTTGGTCAGTCAGACTCGGAGAGACTACGTGTCCTGTCCAAGGACACAGAGCTGGGGCCAGAATCACATCCAGTTTCCCGCTTCCAATGTTTCCTCTTTCCCCAACAGTTGCCTCCCCCTCCAAAGAGGAGGGAAAGGGAGGCTGCAAGAAACTACGCAGAGAACCACCCCTAACCCTTACAAATTCCAGATCCTGGTTGGCTGCATTCGCCCTGTGCTCGAAGGCAGGGTATGGAGAGAGGAGAGAGGAGGGCTGTAGCCTCGCCATGTGTCCTACCTCTTTGGGAGCAATACTTGCTTACTTTTTCTAAGAATGTTTGAGAAACTGATTTGAAGCTGCACAAACCAGAAGCTCCACACCCTCTGCCACCCACAGTAATAATGACCAGGCTGCCTCCCACCCTCCTGGCCTGTTCCTCACCCCTCCTATGGTAGCCCTGAAAGCTGCTGGGTCTCAATTGTCCCCACCCTGCCACCACCATTAAGACAAACCATAAGTTGGGAATAGTGGTGTGTGACTGTAACCCCAACTACTTGGAAGGCTGAGGCAGGAGGATCCCTTGAGGCAAGCTTGGGTAACATAGCAATACCTTGTTTCAATAAATGAAGAGAGAGCCGGGTGCAGTGGTGAACGCCTGTAATTCCAGTGGTTTATGAGACTGAGGCAGGAGGATCTCAAGTTCAAAGCCAGCCTCAGCATCTCAGGCCCCAAGTAACTTAGTGAGACCTTGTCTCAAAATAATTTTTTTTAAGACAGAGGGACAGTGAGAGAGAGAATCAATTTTATTTAGTTTTTTATGTGACTTTTGTTGCTGAGACACTTAATTGTGTATACGGTGCTGGGGTTTGAACCCACGTACTAGTGCATGCTAGGCAAGCACCATAACCACTGAGCCACTGCTCCAGCCCTCAAAACAAAATATTTATAAAGGGCTGGGATGTGGCTAAGTGGTTAAGTGGTTAAGCACTCCTGGGTTCAATTCCCGGGACCAAAAAAAAAAAAAAAAAAAAAAGATAAGGCTCACTCTACTCCATGGCTCTTCCAAAGGATTTATTGATAATATTTACATCTATTGCAAATAGTAAGGAGGCAGCAGGCGCCAAACCTTAGACCTCATGTCTGTTCCAGATGAGGACCCAGAGATGACTGGCTCTTCCTGTCCCCTGGCAGAGACCTCAGATGTAGAGATGATTTTTTTCTCACCCCTCTCAGGGTCTTGGATACCTCCAGAGGTTCTAGGCCCAGTGGCTACCTCCTCAGCTCAAGGCACAAACACTGTGGTTAGGGGTGGGCAGGCAAGGCATGGGGACACTCCTGCCAGGCACCAACTGACCCAGCCCCACTTCTGTCCCCAGTCCTGCCCTCTTTCTTCCCCTCCTGGACCCATGCAAGGCAGGGATGGGCTGGGTGGACACGTAAACCCCAGCCCTTAACTCGTGGATCATGGCCGTCCCTCCTTAGGCTAGAGTCCAAGCACCATCAATGCCTTCCCTGGGGCAGCTTCCTGACCTTGAGGGACAGGAACGGAGAAAGCCCAGGAAGGGGCAGGGGCTTACTTAGAGACTGGCTAGCAAAGCCAGTCTCCCTTCTCTTTCCTGGAGCTTCCTTGTCTCTATGTGGATCCAGAGGGCAAAGCAGTAGAGAAATGAGATGCTTTCCCCTGCCCTCCTTGCTTCCTATTGGCTAGGAGCAGCATCTCGCCAAGTGTTGAATGGGACCCCTTCTTGTAATCCTCATGGCTTTGAGGATTCAGGGACTGGGATCCCGGGTGGAGGCCCTATTTGGCAGGGCAAAAGGACTGGGAGCTGCCTGGAGGGTGCTGCTGGGGAAACAAGGTTGAAGAACTAGACTCTAGGGAGATGCCAGCCCACCCCTGCCTCAGCTTATGCTAGGAGGCGAACGACACCATTGTCTGAGCCCAGCAGGAGGTGGCGTTTAGTGGGCAGTAAGGCCAGGCTGGTGAGTGTGCCACGGAAGTTCTCAGAACTGAGCTTTGTGGTGGCCTGGGAGGGTGGCTCAAGCAGGGAACAGACACCAATCTTGTTGGCCACAGTGCCAGTGACCACCTCGCTGCCATAGAGGTCAAAGGTATGGATGGGGTCAGATGCGGATTTGTAGTGGTGCGTGGGCTTCTGTTCCAGTTCCTTCCAGACGGTCAAGGAGTGGTCAGAGGAGGAGCTGACCAGGATGCTGCCCTCCACTGCCTGCAGAGGGAGGGAAGAGCCTCAGCAGGGGCCTGGACCCTCCTGTACACCCACTGAGCTCTAGTCTTCCCTTTTCCTCCCACATTACCCAGAGGAGACATGCTGCCACCCTACCACATCCAAGTAACCATGTTTAATAAGTGAAGTGTCATTAACCTAGTCACTGCACTCATTTGAGGACTTACTACATGCAGATATCGTGCTAGGCATGCCTCCCACATGAATCACCACATTTAATCTTCAAAACAACCCTATGAGACAGATGCTGCCATTGTCCCCATTTTTTCAGAAGAAAAAACTGAGGCTCAGAGAAATTAAGTAATCAAAACAGAATTACAAAGCTCGTAAGTGGCAGAGCCAAGATTAATACCAGGGCTGATTCCAGAGCCCTCCTGATACTTTCTTAGAATGTCAGAATTTAAGAGACACTTGGAACCCAGAGTACCATGGGAATCTGAAGGGAGGTGGGGACAGTCTGGCCTCCACAGTAGCAACGCATGTCCTCTGGCCTCCACCCAAACTGGAGAGGAGAGTTCCAGTTGCTGGAAAAATATTCCCCACAAGCAGCCCTCCTCACTCCTGAACTGCTAACCAGTCCCCTGAGGCCTGTGATGGAAAACAGGGGTGGGGAAGAGCAGGATCCCCATGCCCACGCCTGCTCCTGCCCCCACCAGAGCAGCCCAGCAGGGGGCATGGACTCTGCTCAGTGGTCTGGGGGCAGTAAACAGCCTCCCAGCTGAGCTTTATTTAACCTGAATTGGGTCACGGACAGGTCTCAACCCCTGACCCTCCAAGCAAGACAAATATGGACAAGGGTTACTCATTATAACATCTCCATGAAGCAGCAGGGTCAGCTCTGCCCCTGGTCCCTGCCTCTAGGGCCGGCCTTCTGCAAAGGCCTGGGCAGTGCAGCTGGCTCCTGAGTTGGCCCGGCAGTCACCTTCCCTGCTCACCAGGTCTTGAGCAGATAGATGTAAGGGACATCAGCTCAAGCCTGTTCCTTGATAGGCTTTGAGCAATGAAGGACTGGGGTTCAGCAGTAGAGAGGGAAAGGGGACTGAGCCTGTCACCTTGATCTGCAGAATGTCCCCCTCATGAGCGGGCCAGCCTCGTAGAACCAGGCCTGTGCGAGTGTCCAGGAGCACCATGAAGCCTGAGGAGAAGCCAGCCACGACACTTCGGCCACTGGGGCTGACAGCTAGGGAGCGGACAAGCCCAGGGTTCAGCCCGCCACCCAGGCGGAACTCGTGCTGCAGGCAGAGGGAGACTGTGTTGAGGCCACCACCCACCCACCCCGTCCACTCTCCCCCAGGTCCCGCTCATCATTTAGGCTTCCACAGCCTGAGCCCCATCTGAGGAAAGGAAAATCCCAGAACCCCATCCCCACCCCAGGCCAGAGTCCTGTCCCCAGGGTTGCTGCTGAGGGTGATTTATCCCCAAAGAGAAATTAACCAGTGACCCAGCGCAGCGCTCTGGCTTTCTCTCTTTGTGTCTCCTCCGGGCCAGGTTCCTGGAGAACCAAGCCAGAGCTCAAGGAACTGGATGTCCCCTGACCTGCAGGCCAGGCTTCCTACAGTCCACAAAGCGCAGGGTAGAGTCAGAGCTAGCCATGGTGATGCTGGTGTGGGGGGCAGGCATGACAGCCACGGCAGTCAGGGGCACACGGCTGTCCGACGGCTCCACTGTGCGAAGGGTCTTCCCTGGGAAGGAAGGACACAGTGGATCTGGGATCCCAGAAGCTGAGGGAAGAACCCAGGCTCCTTCTAGTCCTCTGTCTCTCATCCCCCAGGGATCCTCAGAAAATGCTAAAAATTTCTGGACTCTCCCACCTTCCTGTTTCCATGGCCAAGTCAGGCTCCCATCCCCAAAGCAACCTCTTCTCTTTATATATCACCCCCTGACCAGATGCCACCCCCTCTGTCTATCCCAACGTTACATCCTTCCCTTCTTTTCTTTTTTTCCCTTCCCATCTTTAACCACACTTTTCCTACAATGATGTTAAGAAGTAATTCAGCAATCATTTGCCAAATATGTACAACATGCTATCCATCAAGCCAGAATCCTATGTGTGTAATCTCCTAAAGCAGTTTTTCTTATTCCCGTTTCACAGATGAGAAAAATGGAGGCATTCAACTGCAAAATGACTTGCTCAAAGTCATGCAGCAAGTAAGGTGGTGGAGCTGATGAAAACGCAGGTCTGAGAGATTCTAATCCCTAACTGCTCCTCTGTACAGCCTCACTGAATCTGCCCCCAAAACATACCATCATATCCCCCAACCCCAGGATCCATTCCCAGGGGCCTGGTGGGGCATAGTATAGCAACAAAAGAACAGCCCTCACCTGGGCCCGCTCACCTGTGAAGGGGTCCCAGACGTGCACAGCCCCGTCACAGCTCACCACATACTGTGGGGTCTCAAGCTGACCCACGTAGAAGATACTCTTGCGGTGCTGGGCGTAGATGAGGCGGGGGGCTGTCTCACTGGTACCATCCCCATAGTTATACAGCGGCCAGAGGCGCACAGTACGATCCTTGCTGCCACTCAGGAAGAAGTCCTCGCTACTCAGGGGTGCCACACACTTGACAGCCCCTGAGTGACCAGTGAAGCTCTGCAAGCGGATCTGGTGGAAGTGGAAGTGGGCATCCTGCTGATTCACGCCAATCTCGTACTGCCAGTACGCCAGCCAGTTCCCACTCAGTCCATGGGCACTCCGTGGCAGCTCCCGCTTCAGGGCATTGTCCTCACTCCCACTGCCAAGCTCCCCCACACCCACTCCAGAGATGGGGCCCAATGGGCCAGGACTCTCAGGCTGAGAGTTATCAGGGATCTGTATGCGATTCCCAACGAGGACACTCCCAAAGGTCCCTGAGAGGCCATCATCCTGGGAACAGATTCCACCATGGGGGTCCCACTCAGGGCCAGTGCTAGGCACAGCAGGCTCCACATTGGCAGGATTGCGACTGCTTGGGCTGATGCTTTCCAGATATAGTCCTGCCAACTCCCCAACCAGCTCGTGGTTGGGAATGATTTTCCGGATGATGTCACCTGGATGGGAGTGAGAGAAGCCCTAAGATCAGGGAAAACAGCAGATAGTGGCTACCATGCATTCAAGGGCTTAGGAACCACAGAAGACAGGGAAGGTCTGCTGTGTAACTGGGCAAGTAAGTTCTCATCTCTGAGCCGCACTCTCTTCCCCAGTAAACTGTGGTTTCACTCAGTCCATATGGATATGTGAGTGTCATTTCTACATGCTGGGCACCATGCTGAGCAACAGAAGTGGAATGGTAAACAAGACAGGTGGTGGGTGCCCTACAGCCCCCCACCGCAGAGCTTAGAATTTGATAGGAGGATACTAACACAGCTACCCACAGCGCTGCTCATCCTATTCAAGGAGATGAGTCATAGAAACATCGAGCACAATACCTGGTCTATAGGGGAAGCTACATAAACGGTAGCCCACTGATTCCTTCACAAACAGATCCTACAGACTGTCAGTACACCAACCTGCCTCCGTTGCCTGACCCAGGAACACCAGAGGCCAGCTTCTGAGCCCCTCTTGCTGACATGCTCAGTCCCTATTTATGTATCACCTTGGGACTTGGAGGTTTGAAGTCAAATCCGTTTGATCTGACCCAAAAATCTGATTAAGACCCACTGTTGGGCTGGAGCAGTGGCTCAGCAGTTACAGTGCCTGCCTGGCATGCACAAGGAACCAGGTTCAAACCCTAGCACCACATACACAACCAAGTGTCAGAAAAAAAAGATCCAGATGGAAAAACAAAATAAAGTTGATTTTCTCTCTCACTCTCCTTCTATCCCTCTCTCTTTCAAACAAAAACAAAGAAACAAAAACCTACTTTGACTGTTGGCTGGGGGAAGCATGGGGCCCTTCCCAAGGAAGAGAGAGAGCCACAAAGGCTGTGCAAGGAAATATAATGGGCCAGTACCCAACAGGCAGGAGAAGGGCACATAGATTGTGTATGCCATCTCCAGGGTGAACACCTTCTGCAGCTCATCCAACAGGGTGGGGTCCACTGGCCGCCGCTGCCCGTCAGAGAAAGCTGCCTCTGGCAGATGGCCCTCAGTGCAGCCCTCGGGATCCAGCTGCAAATCCTATGGGCAGGAAGCTCAGGGAGTTAGCAAGTCTACAGCCCTGGTCAGCCCACCCCAGCTTGCCCCAACCTGGAAGCTCTGCCCACCTGCTGCTGAAGTTCATGCAGCTGAGAGAAGACTTGAAAGAAGGTGGCCACGGGCTCACTCAGGTGCTGCTGGACCATCTCCTGTCCAATGCGCAGGCAGATGAGGGCAATGAGGCTGATGGTCTTTACACACAGGACAGTCCGGGCCTGAGCCCCACTTGGAAACCTAGCAACAGAGCACATGAGCTCTGGGACCCACTCTACAGGACTTGACCAGGTCTGTCAAGAGCTATAAATGGCAGGGACTCCAAGGTCAATTGGTTCAAACAAGATGAGGAAACTGGGCCAGTGTAGCTTGCTCAGGATCACAGAGTGCGGATCAGAACCAGGACTCCTCACACCCAACCCAGTGTTATCTCCTCTCTCTTGAGCTTTCCAGCCCCTTGGGGACTCCCTCAGCTAGGCTGCTCCCCTCACAGGGGTGGGGCACGGACCTACCCCGTGACAAGGGAAGTGAGGAAACTGAGCACAGGCAGCAGGACCTCGTGGCTGATCCGGGGTAGGATGTCCATGAGGGTAGTGTCGGAGAGGTACACGATGATTTTCTGAGTCAATGTCACCGCAGCCAGCAGCCCTGCCTCCTTACGGCTGTTCAGTCGGCTGGGGCTTGAGTTGCTACCCGGGGCCACCTGGGGCCACAGAGTAAATGAGGGCCAGGCCGCCCCATGGACCCCCTGGCACTCCAGGAATCCTGGGCCAGCCCTTAAGTCCTCGGCCTCCCCACCCCAGGCCTGCGAAGTCAGTGACTGACCAGGTAGCTGATGTAGGGCAGGTACTGGTAGGTGAGGACAGGCTCCCCATACAGGTGGGCAATGTGGAGGAGACAGCTGAGCACAGGCCCTGACACAATGTCGCCCAGTACTGGCCTCTTCTGGTAGATGTTGCCCGCACTCAACGGGGGGCTCTCACCACTGCTGACCGTGAACTGCTGCCGAGTGGGCCCTGCCAAGGAAGAGCCAGCAGCCTTGAGCAGCTAGCGAAGGGCAAGAGGGAGGTTGGCCTTCCAGGACTGTAGGAGCCACTCCTGCTCACTTTAGCCTGGGGTATGCCCCATGCCCTGTCCTAAGAAGGAATTTAACAGACTGGGACCCAGGATCTGCCCAGGAAGTGATCTGAGGTAGAGGTGGGAAGGATTTCCTAGAAAGGACTGAAGACAGACAGAGGGCCTGGGAGGAAACATGGTCTCCAGCACCAACCACAGGCCTTACCAACATAACAAGATGTCAGCAAACGCAGCAGGTTCCGAGCCACGTGGCGAGAGGCTACCGTGGGGCCAAGCTTGGCTGACAGCCAGCGGACCATCTTGCATGCTGTATCTGCAGGGCAGGGGCAGACTCTGAGCTCATCAGATAATAATGGCTTTATCACTCCTCCCACCCAACCCTGCTGAACCACACCCACCTAGCCAACTCTGGCTGCTGCTCTGCCAAAGACTCTGGCCTAAGTGGGGCTGTCCCACACCCCACTCCATTCAGCAGTGACAGAGGGGCTAGGCTTTGGCTGCTGCAGTCTCCTCTCCTTAAGCACAACCTTAGGAAAGTCACCCTTTCAGTGAATTTCACCAGGCTCCTGAGTGAGGCCTGGCTTGGCCCTGGCTTCCTCCCTTCTGGTCTCTTTTCCCTGTGCTCTCTCAATCAAACCATGGCAGCCTTTCACTGCTTCCTTGATGAAACCATGACAGGCTAGCCATGAACTTGTGATTCTCCTGCCTTAACCTCCTGAGAAGCTAGGATTACAGGCATGCACCATTGTACCTGGCTATATACTACCATTTATTTTCTACTTCTATTTGAATCTCAACTGTTCCAAATGTCCCTACTTTTTCTTTTTTTCAGTGCTAGAGATTGAACCCATGGCCTTACACATGACCATACAAGCACTCTACCTCTGAGCTACACCTCCCTATTTTCAAGAAAGCCTTCCCTGACTCCTGAAAACTAGATTAAAAGATCTAAGCCCTATTTTCCATTTAGACATAGCAATCTAGCTAGGTTCAGTTTGTTTGTTGTTGTTGTTGTTTAATCTCAGTACTGGAGATTGAACCCAGGGGTACTCTACTATTGAGCTATTGCCCCAGGCCTGTTACTTTTTATTTTTTATTTTGAGACCGAGTCTCACTAAGTTGCCCAGGTTGGCCCTGAACTCGCAATCCTCCTTCCTCAGGCGCAGTCATTGGGATTATGGGAGTCATTGGAATTACAGGTTCTTTATGGCACTTATACTATATAAGACTGACAGGCAGCAGGTGTAGCTCAGTGGTAAAGTGCTTGCCTAGCATGCACAAGTCCTTGGGTTCCATTGCCAGCACCACACGCACAAAAAAGATTGCTTATCATGTTACCGCATGGCACTCCTCTGCCACATGTATGCTCCATATGCATGTAGCTGAATATAAAGCTTGGCACAGAGAAGGAGCACAGCAAAGTGAAGCAGGGGAATGACTGACCACCACCTCCAAGACCCGAAGACTCACCAAGAAGGATCTTTTGTTCTTTGCCTTCTGACTGCGCAATCAGGGGCTCCTCTTCTTCCTCCCCATCTCCTCCACCACCAGCAGCCACAACTGTCTCCATGGACAGCACTGTGTCTGACAGAGTGAGCTCGGATGCCCCAGTGACCTCATCTGGCTCCCCCTCCTCTTCTTCCAACACCACACAGCCTTCCTCCTCCTCCTCTTCCTCCTCAGAGCCCTCACTTTGCTTCAAGTCCTGGCTGCTGTCACCTGACCTGAGGCTGCTCTTGTCCACAGGGGCACCCCCATCATCTGCAGCCCGCTCCTCGCCCAAGGAAGTCTCACTGGTGCTGCTCTTGTCACTCAGCTGGCCCAGGCTCACAGCCTCAGCCTCAGCCTCCTGGGGCTGTGGCGACTCAGCCACATACAGCCCAGCTTGGAAGTCCTCTGTCTCAGGTAGGTCAGCCTGGTCATGGAAGCTGACACCAGATGTGTAGTCTGGGAGCCCCAGGCCTGAGGAGGTGGCAGGTTCCCCATCCATCTGAATCTCCTCTCCAAAGGCACAGGAGCCAGGCCCAGTTCTTGGGAGCTCACTTTCCTCATCTTCAGTGGCCCCAACAAGGCCCTTGCTCTCCTCCTGGGAGGCTTCTCCACCAGCCAGCACTTGCAGGACATGGGGCAGCAGGTGGACGAGAAACGCCTGCAAGCCCAGCCGCACCATCAGCTGAGCCACAAAGCAGTCCGTATACAGGTAAAAGCGGCCATGCAGTCGGCAGGGGCTCTCATAGGCACCAATGAGAGGCTTCAGGAGGTACTTATTGGCATTTTTGGGGCCCAATGCCTTAGCAATAGGTTCAAATAAGTACCAGGCTGTGTACACAGCTGTGTGCTCCTCAGACATGAGTGACAGCACAAAGGGCAGCAGGATCTCCAGGCCCTCAGGAGTAATGTCATTTAGCACTGCACCCAGTTGCTGCCACAGAGTAAACACCAGCTCCCGTCCCTGGGCCTCGTCCTCCACACGCCTTGCTTGGTACAAGAGGATGAATCTATGCAGTGCTGGGAAGTATGGAGGGAAGGGAACCAGGGAGCTGAAGGGGCTGAGGAGCTGGGCTGGGCAGGGTGGTGGCAATCCCCGGGAGACAGGCCTGTACTGGAACAGTGGGTCCAGCTTGCCCCTCTTCACCTTCATGGGACCTTTGGGTCCACTCAACTGTAGGAGTGTATCCAGCACAGGCTGCAAAGACACAGGAACCTCCTTGAGGTGGCATGTGCAGAGCCCCCGAACAGCCTCAAAACGTACCCACAGAGGTGCATCAGGTGGCAGTGTCCGGACCCTGGTGGCAAACACCATCTCAGCCAACAGGACACCAAGTGCCTGCATGTCCCGATGGAAGAAGTCCTGAAGCTGTACAGGTGATTGGAGCTGGGGCTGCTCAGGTAACTCCAGTGGGCCCCCTAGGCCTTTGGCCAGGAAGTTGCCCATTTTTTCCAGCTCCTCCAGGAACTGCAAGGGACTGAACCCCTCAGGAAGAAGTATCTTTCCCTCCTCAGCCTCCCCAGAGTCTGCCCCAGTGGCTTTGTTCCTGCGGCCTGGTCGAGAGGCTGAGGCTGCTGAGAATGATAGGAGGCCAGGAGGGGCTTGACTGGAGGAAGAGCCCAGCTGATCACCTGATTTCCCAGGGAGGGAAATGGAATCCAGAGCTTCTGTGGCCTGCTCTAGGTCATCTTCCCCTGTCATGGGCCTGTCTCGGGTCCAGCCAGCCTCACAAGGGGTAGCCTCTAAAACCAGCCTGCCTGCTCCATTTGTGAGCTGTCCTAGGAAGTCTTCCCGGCCTGTGGTCTCCTGTATGGTCTGGACCAACAGCCGGGGAATGAGCGGAGGCTCAGGGGCAAGGGTAGGAATACCTGCCAGGCGCTGGGGGTGAGGCTGATCAAAGAGTTGCACCACACCATAGCTGGTCAGGTGAGTGTGGGCATCCACCAGGTGCAGACATACATTCTTCTCCTTCACAGCCTCCTTGCCCTGGAGTTTATAGCCAAAGGTTAAGTCAATCCAGTGGTGCAAGTCCTGGGACACCTCACGGCTCTCTAGCAGTGCTCGATGGGCAGCTACAAACTCCTGGCTGGAGCTGCACCAAGCTGGCACATCCAGGTCAGGCATGTCAGGGTGAATGGAACAGAAAATGGAGGGATCAGTGTAGAACTCAGGGATGCACTCATCAGGTGTCCAGGTCTGCATCCGCTCCATACTGGCAGGATACTCATGGGGCTCCCACTGTGCTCGGACATGCTCACAGAGTACTGACCGAGGCGTACGCCGAGCCTTGTACACATAGTATGTGATGTCAGAGAGCACATCTGAAATGTGGTGAGGAACATGAGGTGGTTCCCCACCACCTGCACCACCTGCTACAAATGCCTGCCGAGTCATCTCATATGTGAAGTCCAATTGCTTATCTCCCTTGTTGAGGCGAAATTTGGACTTGCGCAGATCTCGAAAGCGCCCATGAGGCGTGGTGAAGTCCACCACCCATGGAAGCACTGGGTGGTAGTTAGGATCCCCCTGCCGCCGACCTGCCAACCGATTCAGTTGCATAAGGTAGTGGAAGTTGCTGATGCGGCCATGGACCCAGTCTAGCACAAGTCCCCTAAGTTCCTCCTGGCAGGTAGGACACCCTGATCTCTCTGGTCTCTCCTTTTCAGACTTATTGGCTGTCCCATCCTTCACTACTGGAGTTTCCTTGTTCTCATCCACAGTGGGCATCTCATAAGCACTCAGGTCCAGCCTGAGCTCACTGCAAAGCTTCTCATCCACAGCAATGTGGTGTAAAGACAGGGACCCACAGGCCAGTCCGTATCGGTGACAAGCATCCATTGCCCTCAACACACGAAAGAGAATGAAAAGCACCTTGGCTTGGCTATTGGTCAGCTTGGCAGGGCTGAAAGTGACTACATCGTGCAGGGAGAACTGCACATAAGGATGTACAACATATAACATCTCCAGTGATTCCAACAGGGCCTCAGCTCGCAAAAGGCTGGGGCAGGCAGGGCTGCCTCGAGGGAAACAAGGGCCATCTCTGGCATATGAGGGGCACTGCGTGGCTTCACCTACTAGTAGAAAAGAGCAACCATAGACCCTCTGCAGAGCCTGTCTTACTGAGTCCAGGGCAGGGGCAACTGAGGGGGCAGGGTTATGACTGTAGGGCTGCCCATAAGTGTGGTATGCATGGCGCCACAGGTTGCGATAATTCTGGGCAGCCACCTCCTGCATGAAGCGAGTGAGGGTCTCAGGGCCACAGGTCCCCTCCTCAAAGGGCAGGCCCCCGCCCAGTGAGTAGGACAGTCTCCTCTTCCGCAGCCCGTGCACCTCCACACGCGTCCAGCCTGGGGGCAGCCTCTGTACTGAGCGTTGCAGGAGCGTCTTAACTTCCGCTTCGCCCAGGCCCTCTGCCCGGGGACAGGGTCCCAGCCGACGCTCCCGGAGGCTGGCCAGCCAGCGCACAGGCACTAAGGCCACCACGTGGGTGCCCCCTGGGGCTGGAGCCAGCTGCCGGGCATCTATGTTCAGGTCCCTCTCCACGCTCCGGAGCAACTCCTCCATGTCGGGACTTGGGGCTGGGGACCAGTCCTCTGTTTGAGTGGCAAGAGGGACTTCCCGCCCCCTGCTCCCCTGGGCCATCTCTTCCTGACCTCCCAGGGGCAGCGCGGGGCCGAGCCTGCCCACGGCCCTCCTTGTGATGGCTTCCTGGGTGCCAGGCCGAGCAGGTTGGGATGGGCAAGGGGCAGGGGCTCGGGTACAGGTGGCTGGGATGAACCGTTAACAGAAAGGAGAACCAGGGGTGCTCTTACCCCTCCGCAGGGTCCGGCGCTCCGGGCGCGGCCGGGCGCGGGGCTGCCGGGCGCCAGCGCTGGGCTTTACCGTGACGGGTCAGCTGACGCGGGTCACGTGATTATTCCGGCACGGAAACAACAGCACGTGGCTCGAAAGAGCTGGGCTAGACCCCGCCTCCTGCCGGCGCGCAGCCTTCGGGCTGAAGAGCCCTTCCTCCCGCGGCTCTCCCGTGGCCTCGTCCGGGTTTTGCTTTTCCCTGGTGCTGCAATCGGATCCAGCCGCCCTGCCAGCGCAGGTGAGGGCTGTCCTAACCTGGCATTCTCGCAGACCCTGCTTTTTCCCGCACTCGCCAGGATGCCGATGTCGGGAGGATCTTCTCAGAGATGCCAACCTTTATGCAGCTGTCAGTAAAGCGAACGGTAGACCTGGGATTTTGGGCATCAACCAACCCCCCTCAGTGCCTCCACCCTGCCTTACTAACCAAGGAGCTTTTTATTATCCAAAGCACTTCCATCAGTAATATTGCACTTGACCTTCACAGGCAGGGAGAACAGTTATTACTGTTCCTAGTTTATAGACGATAACCAAAGCCACCAAAGAGGCTTGCCTGAGGGGCAGAATAGAGTCTTAAAAGCAGGTGTCCAGACTTCTTTCTGTCCTAGAGCCCTCTCTCCTGAAAGCCTGCTTGGAGACTTTTTTTCTTATTATTTAACTCAGGAAGATCTGGGCAGAGAAGTGGCCCAGGCTCAGAGGCCTGGATTTCTTTGGAGGAAATGTTCCCCCAAGACTTCCTGTTGAAGATCTGCCTCTGGGTGTCAAAAAGCCTGTCAGTGTGGTCAGAGCCTTGCAGATGCCACTGTGGCTGCAGCACAGTATAGGAACAGAAACCAGGGAGCAGGCACTGAAACTACATGGCTCCTTCAAGGGTTCTTAGTTCTGATTCATGTGCAGGACAGATAGGCCATTGTGTGCAATGAAACAACTAGTTGGGATTTTTGTTTTGTTTTGTTTTTGAGTCTGGTAAGAGGAAAACAAGCAGGGAGCTGAGCATGGTGGCCAACACCTCATCAACTCCTGAGGCTGATACAGGAGGATCACAAGTTCAAGGGCCTCCATAGCTTAGCTCTGTCTCAAAATAAAAAGGGGTGAGGATGTAAAAAAATGGCTCAGTGGCCAAGTGCCCTTGGGTTCAAATCCCCAGTACAATTTAAAAAGAAAGAAAGAAAGAAATCAAAAGGTCTGATAAAAGACAGGAAAATTCCATTTGTCTCCTTTTTATTTCTTTTTTATTTTTTTAAGTACTAGGGATTGAACCTGGGGTGATCCCCAACTCTTGATTTTTTATTTTGAGGCAGAGTTTCACTAAGTTGCTGAGTCTGGTTTCAAGCTTGTGATCTTCCTGCCTAAGCCTCCTCAAATAGCAGGAATTACAGGCCTGCAACCCTGCAACCAGGTGCACTATTGTTTTCTCACCTGGGAAATGAGGGGTCCTCTGGCAGTTCCTCACCTCAGCTTTGATGCGAATACCTGAAACCAGAGGATTCATTTTTCATTCATTAATTTCTTTTTTTTCTTTCATTCTCTTTTTTTTTTGGTGGTACTGGTGATTGTACCCAGGACTTTGTACATTCTAGGCAAGCATTCTACCACTGAGGTACGTCCCTACTCCCACAGTACTTTTTTTTTTTGAGAGAGAGAATCGGTTTTATTTTTTCATCCAACCTTTGTTTCTCTGACACTTGGTTGTGTATGTGATGCTGGAGTTGGAACCCAGGTCCTTGAGCATACTAGGCAAGTGTTCCAACTGCTGAGCCACTGTTCCAGGCCCAGTAATTTTTTTTGAGGTGTTAGGGTGGGTTTATTTTTGTTTTTGCTTGATTCTGGAGATGGAACCATGGAGTGCCCCCTTTTTAGTATCAGTAAAACTGGGTCTACCTGGTCTTTGCTCCAGTTTCAGTTTACTTAGACTAAGCAGGCACAACTTTTACTTTCTGCAAGTCTATGTTTGTCCTGCCCTCTAGTGGTGTTGCCTTTGTACTACAGTAGTGACCTTGAGTACCTAACTTTACCTCTTTCCTTACCTAGAATTGAGATGTCCTTACAATGCTTGGCCCTGGACCACTGATATTTCTGGGCTTCCTTGAGCGAAGTCATAGAGAAGTGGATTATTTGTGGGGTTTTTTGTTTGTTTGGTCTTCTTTCTGAAGCACTAGGAACTGAACCCAGAGCCTCATATGTGATAGCTAGGCAAATGCCATATCACTCTCCATTCCCAAGAGAAGGGGTTTTCAATAGGGGGTACAGTTTTTTATTTTTGTTTTTAAGAGAGATGGACAGTGAGAGAGAGAGAGAGAGAGAGAGAGGGCGAAATAGAGAATCAATTTTACTTAGATTTTCATCTGGTCATTACTCTGACACTTGGTTGTGTATGTGGTGCTCATATTCAAACCTGGGTCTTCGCGCAACCACAGTAACCGCTAAGCCACTGCTCCAACTCCAAGGGATCTATATTTTTAACAAGTACCCCAAATTTTTGTTTTGTTATTTTTTTAAGAGATAGAGTCAATTTTATTTATTGTTTCATCTGGTTTTTATTTTTCCAAAACTTAGTTGTGTATGTGGTCCCAGGGTTTAAACCTGGTCCTAATGCGTGCCAAGCAGGCACTCTACCACTGAGCCATCTCTCAAGCCATCCACCCCAAGCATTTTTTTTTTAAAGAGAGAGGGACAGTGAGAGAGAGAGAGGGAAAGAGAGAAACAATTTTTATTTAGTTTTTCATGTGGTCTTCGTTGCTCTGAGACTTCATTGTGTTCATGGTGCTGGGGTTTGAACTCACTAAGTTGTGGATGCCAGGCAAGCAACATAACCACTGAGCCATGACTTCAGCCCCCACCCCAAGTATTTTTTTAATTAATAAATTCTTTTTTTTAAGAGAGAGGGAGAGAGAGAGAGAAAGAGAGAAACAATTTTTATTTAGTTTTTCATGTGGCCTGCGTTGCTCCAAGACTTTGTTGTATACGTGGGTGCTGGGGTTTGAACCTGGGTACTTGCACATGCCGGGCAAGTGCCATAACTGCCAAGCCACTGCTCCAGCCCCCACCCCAAGTATTTTTGATGCAGCAATCTTCAGGGCATTTCTTGAAAAACAATGCTCTGGGATGGGGGCTATAGCACATGCCTAACATGTACAAGGCCCTGGGTTTGATCCCCAGCACTAATAAAAGTAATAAGGGATATATGTAGTTCAGTGGTAGACCACTTGCCTGGTTCTTAAGGCCTGGGTTCTATCCTCAGCACTGCAAAAAATAAGAAATAAAAAAAAATAATGATAATTCTGTGTAACAGTTCTACTTCCAAATTTCCCTCTCCTTCCCAGAAGGTCTCCCCTTGAATCCCAACTCATGCACCTTTGTTTGGGCTTTGGACAATCTGGGACTAAATTAGTCAATCCCCTTTGCCAACTTCAATATTGGGTTTCCAGGAGGTCATATCTTGGATAGCTAGGAAGGGAGGCTGCAGCTGCCCTGGCAGTCAGCCCATGCTGAATGAGGTCAGCTCTTGCTGATCGGGCAGGGAGAAAAGTAAAAGAAGTTAACATTTAGTGCACCAGCCCTGGGCCAGTAGGGTAGGTACTGTGTGGTTCTCAATCTATGTAAATTCCTACAACAAACCATGAATTTATTATTCACCCCATTTTGTAGATGAGGAAAGTATCCTCTATAAACTCACAGCTAGTAAGAGTGGGAATTTTAATCCAAGTTCACCTAGCTCAGTGGTTCTCAACTGTGGTAGATTTTGGTCCCCAGGGGCATTAGGTAGGGTTTGGAGACATTGACTGTCTTAACTGGAGGGTTGCTACTGGTATCTAGGATAAAGGTCAGGACTGGTACTAAATATCTTACTATGCACAGGGCAGCCACTTCCCCAACAATAAATTATCTAGTTCAAAATGTCAACAGTGTTTAGGTTGAGAAATCCTGTACTCAAAAGCTTGTGCTTTTGGCTTGGAGGAGGTGAAAGAAGGTTAGGGAGCAGAACAAAATGGAGAAGGGTTACTCAGAGGAACTTGTGTGGGCAAGGAATGGGATTTCTATGCTAAGGATAATGGGGCAACTGGTGAGACTTCTCTTTCTTCCAAGCTTGGCCAGGGCCCTACTCAATTTCTCCCAACCTTGCCAAGTCAGTACTGGGACTTCACATTAAGCTTGTCCTGGAGTGACCCTGACTCCCAGCTCTGGGTTGGGACTCAAAAAAAAAAATATATATATATATATGTGTGTATTTTAAACTTGCTATCCTCAGCCTCTGGAGCTGCTGGGATTGTTGGTGTGCACCACCGTGCCCACCCAGGAGGGTGAAATGTTTACCTGGGTCACATTTTCCAAGCCAAAGTCCTGGCTTCTCAGACCAGCAAATTCAAACTGCAGTCCCTGCGCAGCTCCACATCAGCACTCTTGCTGTGGGAGGGTGGATGGGGGCAGGGTACCACTAAAAGTAAAGGATGAACCAGTCAAGGGGCCAGCTGACCTGGTAACAATTAGAATTGGTGTATATGGGGAAAGCCAGGAAGATCCCCTCAGTAAGCCCCCGACTGGAGAAAAAGAGCAACTTGAGCAGGGAGTAGAGGGCAGCTGACCTGGGAAGCTGGGTTCTGACCCCAAGGTTTGCTTTCCACAGCTTTTCCTCCTGGCTATGGTTTAGACCTCAGTTTCACTGTACTATCTCAGTACTCTCCTAGAACGCCCACACACCCAGCTGGCCACCATTCTGGGCTTTCCCAACAGTGGCCTCTCCACTAGACCAGAGAGGGCGGGTCTGAGCTGACTGTGCTGACAGGAAATACCTCTAGTTCCAAACTCAGTACTTCCCAAAGAACTGGGGGGGGGGGGTGTCTTGCGGTGATGGAGAAGAGCAAGAATCACGCAATTATCCCCCATATATGGGGTTCCATTTCCTTTTCCCTTCATCACTCCTGTAGGGGTAGTGCTGGTTAAGAGGATGGAGGAGGGTAGGCAAGGAGGAGGATGTGGTAACAGCTGATTCGTCTCCTGAGGTCACATTTTCCAACAATCAGCTGTTACTGGGGCGGAAGACAGGAAGTCTCCTTAAAGGCACAATGTTCTGAACACAGAATTCTGTAGCTCCAAGGAACCATAGCAATCATCGGATGAAGTCTGCCATCTAAACACAGAAGGAACTATCTTATGCTCCAGGTTCATCTCTGTTACCGGTACCTTCAATTTGGATCTTATATAGAAAAGGCATGGATCCCTATTGACACGTTCTTTTTTTGGTGATGGTGGTGGGGTGGGCAAGTGAAGAGTGAAGCAGGTCGCAGGCTTGCCCCTTTAAATAAGCAGCTCAGCGGCTTTTGCCAAGTCATAGGGTTCTGTTCAGTTTTTGCCCATCCCCCGCCCTCTAGACTCTGATTGGCCCACGGAGGAAGGAGCTTCCCCTACATTGGTCTCCACCTTTGAAATCTCTTCCCTAAGAGGTCTGAGGGCGGGACAGAATGGAGGTTAATCAAAGAATGGGAATCCTGGCCAGCTGCACTTTGGCTCGGCCTATCCCCTAGTTTCTGACCAGAAACCTACCCTCTAAACTCGGAACTACGCTATGTATCTTTTGTTAGGAAGCTGTCCCTTGAGAGGCTCTAGGACTCTTCTGCGACTGGGACAAGTCATCTACAAGAAAAAGCTCAGCTGGTTAGAAAGGGCTCGGGAGGGGCGGGTGGACTAGCTCTCTCCCGTGAAAGCTGGAGCTGGGCGAGGTGAGCAATCCTCGCTCCCGCAAAAGCCCTCAGGAGTTCTCCCACGGAAGAGCCTTTACTGCCCCAGGGGCTTATTTCCGTCTTCAGTTCTGCCCACTTCTGCACCGCCTGCTCTACCTTTCTTTAGAGAGTTATAGCCTCCAGCGAAGGCCAGCGATTTAGTTTTGAGTTTGTCTAAAAGAAGCACTCACGGCTCCAAAAAGGAAGGGCTGTAGCCCTTTAAGGATTTCCCCGGGACAGATTCAGAGATCTGTTTAAAAGTGCCAACTCACAGAGCGCGCTGCACCCTGGGAGCGAGTGTCAGGTCGAAAACTACACTAACCAGTATGCCCTGGAAACACACACACGCCTCTACTTCCTTCAGCTCTTCGGACTCGGGTTTGACGTAGCGTTCTTCTAAGCAAGTCGCTTAGGTGGAGGGCTGGGCCACACCTTTTCATCTATTGGACCAGTTCTGAACTCGTGGGCGTGGCTTAACGCAACTCCGCTAGGCAAAGGGGTGGCCTTCTTGCCAATCAGAACTAAGACGTCCGGAGGGGCGGGACCAGGGAGAAGTGAGGGCGTCCCCGAGTGGGTGTGGTCACGTTGCCCAGCAGTGGGCGGCGATTGGCCCTGGGCAGTGCACTCGCAACTTGTGCGTCACGACGCTGCCAGCTGATCGGAGACTGGAGCCGGTGTGTGCTGGGCGCTGGGAAGAGAGAGCGCCGCCGGCTGTGGGGAACGGACGCAGTGATTTGCTCCCTTACCCTCAGCAACCCCCACACCTAGCACCAGGTTGGTGTGATCTGGGGACCCAGTAGCACGTGGGGGACTAGTGGTAACGGGGTGACTGGGGGAAAGTGGGGTCCTGGCGGCCACACCCTGCCCTTCCGGGGGAGGGAAGAGGGGGTGGCGGGGGCAGCGGCTCTTCGAGAGAGAGGGGCCTGAACTGGCTGGAATAGTGTATCATGAGGTTTAAAGAAAGAGTTCGAGACGGAGCTGTGTTGGAAGGTCTGGCGGAGTAGCTGGGGGGCGATGAGGGGCCGGAGGGCTGGGGGCAACTAACCCCGGCGCCCTCGGATCTAAGGATACGGGAGTCGATCCTCTAGCTTGGGGAGAATCCGGAGAAGCGAGTAGAGGGGAGGTGCTTTGCCTCTACCGTCGCTCCCTGGGTCAGAGCCAGTTCAGTTCG
>PVKS010023627.1:0-32166 GCA_004027875.1 Aplodontia rufa | reverse complement strand
GCTATTCCACTCCTGGGTATCTTTCCAGGGGACTTAGAATCAGCACATTATAGTGACACAGCAATATCTATGTTCATAGCAGCACAATTTACTATTGCTAGGCTATGGAAACAACCCAGATGTCCCTCACTGGATGAATGGATCCAAAAACTGTGGTACATATATACCATGGAATTTTACACAGCAATTAGAAACAATGTTATTGCAGCCTTTGAAGGTAAATGGATGGCTATGGAAGAGATCATGCTGAGTAAAATCAGCTTAACCCAGAGAACTAAGGGTCGAATGTCTCCACTCATCTGTGGAGGTGGGGACTAGACCCTGAACAGTGAGAAAGTTGGTCTATTAGCATGTGTTAAATCCAGATAAGATGTAATGTTTTACAACCTAATACTTTTTTTAGAGATATTGTGGGAAGGGGAAGGGCGGGATAAGAGAGGGTAATTGGGGGGGCACTACTGGGGGTAATTGCAATATCCAGAATATATACACATTTTATATTATTTTGTTAAAAACTTGTATGGTTGTTCAAAAATTTAAAAAATGAAAAAAAAAGAGCCTCTAAGGGCTGGAGCGGTGGCTCAGCAGTTATGGCACTTGCCTGGCATGTGCGAGGATGTGGGTTCAAACTCCACACCACATACAGAATGAACGGAGTGTTGGAACAGCGAAAGCCATGTGAAAAACTCAATAAAAATTGATTCTCTCTGTCTCTGTCTCTCTCTGTCTCTCTCTCTCTCTGACCTTCTCTTTAAAAAAAAAAAAAAAGAAAAGAAAAGAGAATTGACCTCAGTGTCTTTATTCAACACACCCTTAGGCACTAGTGCTTTTATTTCTCTGGCCTAGTTCCCCAAGAGTGAAATTAGTGCATAACAATATTTTTAATATTAGATACTGCCAGACATTTCTTCAAATGATATTGGGACAAATTAATACTTCTACTAAGCATTGTTTTGAGAATATTCTTTCTTCCTATCCCCACCAGCAACAGAAGAAAGTAGTCTCAAATTTTCCAGCACAATTATATGAAGCAATATCTTGTTACCTTGAGTAAATATTCCTCACTGCTTGTGATTTTAAACATCTTGTTATATATTTACTGACAACCCATACTCTTTTTTAAAATGAATTTCTGTTCCTATCTTTTATTTGTTTCCTTTTGGGCTTCTTTCTGTTGTTTGGTGTGTCTGTATAGACAAAGCTTTGTATGTTATAGAAATTGAACTTCATCAGTCTCTTTGTTGCATTATTTTCTAATTTAATTGCTTGTTTATTCACTTTGATTTTTTGTGTATTTTTCCTACAGAATATAATCAAATATACCAGGACTTTTAACTTCTGGGTCTTGTCTTAGTTATATAGAACTCCCCCACCCAAGGCTAAATGTATAATTTAGACATGTTTCAAATATTTTTTCTTTCTGACACTGAAGATTTGTTCCATCTGGAATCTCTGATTGTACCTGCTATGTGATAGGGGTCTAACTTCTGTTGCACCTGATCAAATATTTGTCCGGTAGCACTCCTTTTACCAGCTATTCTTTCAATATTGATGGAAATGCCTTTTTTTATTGTATGTGACATTCTTCAATCTGTTTCTGGACTTCCTGTTTTGGATTACACTGATCTTTCAGTTGATTTCCTATGCTAATGCCAAATGAATTTAATCATAATTACTTAACATATTTAATGCCTAGCATAGGACTACCTCCTCTTGGGGCTGGAGAGGTGGCTCAGTGGTTGGAGCACTTACTGGCATGCACAAGGACCCAGGTTCAAACCTCAGAATCACATACACAACTAAGTGTCAAAGGCCAGATGAAAAAATAAGTAAAGTTGATTCTCTCTTTCCTCTCTCTCTCTCTCTCTCTCTTAAAAAAAAAGAATACCTCCTCTTTTTTGAATATTTCTTTGTTACTTTTTCTTTCTCTTACACAAAGTTCTTTAAGTTCATTCTATCTATATCCTTTCTTCTCCCCAAAGAATGAAATAAATTCCATTGGAGAGTCAACTGGAACTATGTTCTATTTATATGTAAATTTTATGAAATTATCTTCCCATCAACAAATACTGCTTTCCTTTGTTCAAATCATGATTTATACTCCTCAGTAAAATTTTACATTTTTTTCAATAAGATTTTATGCCTTCCTTGCTAAATTGGTTCCTGAATGTTTTATAGTTTTAATTCTATTATATTTCTGGATACTTAATGCTAAGAGGAAGCTATTGGTTTCATGTATTTTCACTAAGGTAGATAAAATTATTATAACAAATAAATAAATAAAATATAATGACTCAAAAGGAATTCCAGTTCATTTCTCTCTGATGACTGTTTCAGGTGTATGTTCCAAATTAATAGAGGAGTCATGATATGACCATACTTCCAAAAGAATTGAGCTCTACCTCCTTGGCACTTGGCTTCCTAAGTTACTAATCCTTTCCATTCCAGCACAGAGCAAAAGAAAAATAGCATGGAAAAATTTTTATGGGAGATTCATGCAACAGGAAAGGAACTGATGATTGTTCACCCTGTTCATATCTCTTTGGAAAGAATTGGCTATTAGGCAACCCATAATAGAAGGAATACTGGGATATTCCTTCAACATCACTGGGAAGAGTTATATCAGTTACTGTTCAGAAGAAGGGAAAAATGGATATCAGGAAATCTAGCAGCCTCTGCCATGGTGTAATTATCCTGTATCTAACTCCCATACTGAAGTTTCATTAACTGTAATAGTTTTCTTTAACAAGAGACACTTGAAATTTCTATAATATCATGTCATCAATAAGAGAAAAAATATTTTGGCTTCTTTTTCCATTTTTTTTCCTTATCAAATATTCCATTCTATCATTACTATATTTGCAAGAAACTCAAAGACAAGTTGAATGATAATAGCAAGAACCAACATCCATAATATAAACACTTTAATGCATATAGCTCCATCATCTTACCATTTAGAATCGTATTTTGAATTCACTTTTAGAATATTAACTTTATCACTTTCAGGGGTTTCTTTCATTTATTGTTTTACTTAGTTCTTATATTAGAATCAGACTTACAAGGTTTACTTCTAAGCATTTAATCATAAAATACATTTGCTTTCTCAATGAATTAATCTGATGAATTATGTTGTCAGGTTTTCTGATTAGAAAATACTTGGAATATGTTTTATACATTCTTTTGTGTGGGAATTATGATAATATACTACTGGTATATTAAAGATAGATAGTACTAATGCTTGAAAGATTTTTCTTTTGCATCTTTAATCCTAAATGAAACCAAAGAACAATTGTCTTTTCTTTTTAAATGTTTGACATGGGGGCTGGAGCGTTGGCTCAGTGGTTGGAGCACTTGCCTAGCACGCACAAGACCTGGGTTCAAACCCCAGCACCACATACACAGCTAAGTGTCAGAGAAAGTCCAGATGAAAAATAAATAAAATTTATTCTCTCTTTTTCTCTTTCTCACTCTCTCCCTCTCTCTTTAAAATAATTAATTAATTAATTAAATGTTTGAAATGCCATTTACACAGGATTAATGGAATTATGGAAATTTATGTTTTGTTGAAAGTATGAAAACGTATAAATAAAATTGGAATTATGTGTCCTCTAAGTAATAAAAAGATAAATCATGAAATCACCATGCCTTTATCTTTTTTAGGTGCATATAGATTTTCACTGTTTCAGTCTTTTCTTGGTTTATTTTCAAATTTTCTTTTCTTTGTTCTTGAGCAAATTCTAGAAACTCTTACTTTGCTAGAATAGTATTTATTTCCCCTAGATTTTTAAATTTATTCCAGTAGTCCTTTATAATTTTCTAATCTTTCATGTGTCTGATTGTGTTTTTCTTTTTCATTTATGTATTTTTGCTCTGTTTCCTTTGTTTTCCCCTCTTATGTATGGGAAGTTCACCTATTTTGCAATTGTTTTCAAAGTGCTTCATTTAAGAAAATATTTTTCTATTCTTCCTTTTATTTTGATCCATTTAGTTACTTTTAGCTTATATTTTATGATTTTATTTTCATTACCTTCATTTATTTTATTATGTTCATTAATAATGAAGACATTTATAGTTATACATTGTTATCTGGATAGATAATTTGATGTTTTCCATAGGTTTCAGTGTAGTGTTTTCTAGAGTGTTTGGCTATATTCCAGAGAGTTTTCATTTCTATAGACCAAACATTATACAATTTTCAGTTGATTAAGATTTATCACCTTTCAAAATTATAATTCTAATTTTATTGGCTTGAAAATTTTTGTTAAAGAATTTCTGAAGGAAAGTATTTTCAAATGTTTCATAAACATTTAATGTTGAAGGACATGAGGTTTTTGTATATTTATTAATGAAATTTTATTACATTATCCAATTTCACTGTCCTTATTTTTTGTTTATAAATCACAATTTTAAAATAGTTTCTTCTACTCCAAGCCTTAAATACCTCCCCAACAAAAAACACTCCTTAAAATTCTTCAGTTGCCTCTCCGAATTACCATACTTTTTTCCCTCCTTTGAAATACTATGGGGTTGGAGTGGGGATAACCCTACAGAATTGCATAATAGTTCATGAAGATATCTCAAATTGATCTCTTCTTGCAGGAATATTTAGTGTCACCTTCGATTTACATATAAAAACTTAAGTTTTCTTACTGCCTTCTTCCGATCAGCAGCATAGTATACAAAGAATACATACGTAGATATGTACATGACTGGCCGTATTGCACATTCTTTAACATAGACTATTCCACTTTAAAGGAACTACATCATTTAGAGTACAACATTAAAAACGCATTAAACAAAATTTAGTATTGATTTTCTCATTTGGTCATCTTTCTTCCTTGCTGATAACAGAAATCCAATGACATTTACTAAGATCAAATTTGAAAACCAATAATAACCATAAAACAAAGCAAATAATATATATTAATAATATACTAATAACTTATTAAACAAAACATTAGATACTTCTTGAAGATATTAAAACAGTCTTGTGAAACTATGAGCCTCTTTCTCTCTGCATGCTCTGAACGATATGCTAAAATCTACGGTTACTTTTAAAATACATATGAAATGCTGGGTCCCCCTGTGCGTGCTATGAGTGACATGGTAAGGTCCAACATCACTGCTTCATGTTTCCACACTTCTCACACACAACTGACAAGAACTCTTGTTGGTTATTGACCTACAAGGTCACTATAATTTGAGTAGCAGTAAAATTTGTTAGATTCTGAGACAGCTTATATTTAATCTAAGGCAAAGTATTTAAACTGATCATAATGAGGTATGACAACCATATTGACTAATCCACAAAAAAGAATATGCCATTGCAGGAGTAATGGGATGAGCCATCCAGTTAATTAGCAGCAAATTGGACTGATCGTCTGGGAAGTTTTCCAGAAGAGAAAGCACTGCTGATATTTTGCTTCAAAACCAAAGTTCACCAACTTCTTTAATCCACTTGTGTAGAGAAAATTTTGAATTTCCATTTTTAAATTTTATATAACAGAATCTAACCACAGAAGAGGCAGAATTTCAAGATGAAGAAATTAAGATGTTTGCATGAAAATTGTGACTCTAGGGTTGAGGATGTGGCTCAGTCGTAGAGTGATTGCCTAGTATGCTGGAGGCCCTGAGTTCAATCCTCAATGCTAATAAATATTAAATAAATAAATAGATAAATAAATAAATACAGGAAATTGTGACTTGTAATGATAGTGATGCTCATGAACAGAATAGAAATTGCCTTCTTATTATAATCCTATGATTATAATAATTGCAGAGTGAATCTGACCCTCTTTTTTTTTTTAAATCTTAAAATAGACAAAGTCCCATTTGGTTTGAAAAATTAAGTAATCTAAATCCAAAACAGGTTTCCTATTTCTCTTCTCGGTTCTTGTAGCAGCACTTCCAATACTGGTTCCTAAATCACATTCTCAAATACCATGTAAATATACAAAGCCCAGCAAGCTTTGCAAATCTACCCCAAAGCATCCTGTATTATGTGGCTTATTTACCTCTGTTCTACACAAGAATGTGTCACACTCTTGGATTTCACTGAGAAGGAAAGATGGATTGATTTTTGTTAACTATTCGCTAGAAGAGGAGTTTTGATGTCAGTAGAAAAGTGCCTCTCTCCATCACCAGCAGAAGCTGAGCAGGGAGGACTGTCTGGGGGTTGCATGGACATTCATCTCTGCTGGATCAGGGGGCTGTCCTGAGCTGTAGCTAATGGTACTGTGACTCATTGCAGTCTGGAATAACATGCCCCACAGTGACATCAGTGGTTGCTGAGATGGATGTTTCTCATAAAGGAAAAAGTACCATTCTGCTGGAATATCTGCAAGCCTACACACAACCTGGTGATGGTCAGCCCGGCTGCCGATTTTCCACAATAACACATCTGCCATCTCCCACCAGCACCTGTTCCATCTCAAGTAGTCATCATGGGGCAATTTCAGACCCATGTTTCTGTAACACTTAGCTCTCAAAAATGATCTCTGCCAAGACACATTACAGTTGTCTACTCAGGCATGCTTTGAGCCTAGAAGCTGAAGAGAGGGTGGGGGGAGAGAAGGAGGGAGAGGGAAAAAGGGAGAGAGAGATGAAAGGAAGATCTTACTGTGACTTAACTATGTCGATGGCAGCGTTGAGTCATGACCTTCACAAATTTTAGATATCCCAAACTGATTTTTCCAACATTTTATCTACATTAGAGGTATAGAGGTATACTGTGACCTCGTTCTACATGTTAAATGACCAGTGTCCGTAAACTGATTTTTCAGTTGATTATCCACAAACAGATAATGAGTTGCAGGTGTACAAAATGTAAACAGACTGGACCAAAGCCCCAGGGCTGGCCTGACCCAGATGCTAGCTTTGTGATTGCTGGAAATGGAATAACTCTGGCCTTTAGATGAGAGCTCAGCTCCTTAAGGTCTCTATTTTAAAATTGCCTGACTCTTAAATATATTCCGTTTGAAATTGTTTTTCAGGCTACATTTCTTATAAATTGGAAATTCTTTAAGAGAACTTGGGATAAATTCTTAAAATATTTTTAGATTTCAAATTTTAAAACTTACCAACTTAGAAAACATTTTAAATTTTAAAAAGCAAATGTTTTAAGTTTTAAAAACTGTGTGATCACATCTACTTTTGAAGAACATGAGCTACATGCTTGTGCCACACATCTGGCGTTGAGAATTTACCGGCATTGAGAGTCAGAATTTACTCAGAATTTCCTGGTTGCAAAAGCAAAAAGGGGAAATAGGAGACTGTTTCCATGGTCTAATTTTATGTTCAAAGAAATTGCACAAATTCTCTAGAGAAATAATCATTTCCAGGAAATAAAAATGCTCAGATGTTAACTGAAATATTTTTAAAAGTACATTGCTCTATCTTAAAATAATACAAATTGATAGGAGAAAAGGAATTCTCTGTAAACAATTAGTATCTCCATCAGTCAGTCAGAACACTATTGAGAACAGTCACAAGTCTGCCCCAAGCTGTGCCTTTCCTTCTCAGCGATAGAGAACTGCTACACTCCTTTAATCAGTGTTTATAATTTTATTTTTCAGAATGACAAATCCCCAGGACGATCTGCAAGTCGATCAAGCAACATTTCAAAAGTAGGTGAAATACATTCTTTTCATGAATTTAATAAATATTTCCAATATTTAAACTATATTGTTATCTGTGATTAACACAGAATGGTTGTGAAATGATCAAATATCAGGAAAGGGTGTTGAACGAGATATAAGAACAAGGCCTAGAAGCTACAAAACATAGATATTATATAGTTTAGGGACTTCTGAGATGGTACTTGAAATAATAGAATACATTCTCTTTAGTCTTAAAGTATTGTCTGGCCTGAAAACAGACATCAATTTAGAACTCAACATGATATTACTGCTGTGCTTATGAAAAATTCCAAAATATATTGAATGTTGAAATATTAGTGAACATCAAATTTATCGCCTTAGTTTTTACCTCTGAATTTCTGTGTAATACATTCATTATTTAGAAGCAATTATATTTTGAATGTTCTGGTCATTTAAACATTTTGATTAGTTTATATCACTAGTTTGTTTTAGTCAAAATAAGACAGACTATAACATTTTTAAAATTATTTTAGTAAGGTTGGAACACCCTGGAGAAGTTCAAGTTGATCCAAGAACTACATAGAAATCACATGGGTTCAGAATAACTTATCTGATATTGTCGATAAAGATATGAGCCAAATATCATTCATGAATTCATCATTTATTTTTAAGCTGCTCTAAATATTAGTTCTTTTTGTTGCTGCTTGTTAATATACATGTGACTCACAGTTTCCTTGAAATGTAAAATTAGTCAAATTTGGCTTTTCTTATACTTCTATGGCAAAGCATAATTACCTTCTACTAGCAACAGCATATTATGTATTTGACCAGAAAAAAAAAACTTTCAAAACCAAAATGTCAGAAGAAAGCCTTGTACTTGTAATTCAAGACAACAGAAGTGTGTTTTAAATAAAATACTGTGCTTTGGGTTTATGTAGGAAACGACTCACAAAATCTAAACTATTAATGAAAAAAAATTTTTAAAGCCACCACATTGGCCAAATGATATTTCAATTGTTTTCCATTATTTAGTAGCATATTCCCCAGACTGCCTTAACTTTACAAAGGTTTATGCAATTTTTTCATTTAGTCTCTACCTAGAAATTTCTCAGATAATGTTAGGGTGATGATGGTGTGTAGTCTATAAAATATTATTCCTAAAGCTTTCTCTTGCATGAATACCCTAGCTCAAGCTGTAATAAATTAAAATGCTTGATATAGTCAACACAATTTATTCAATGAATATTCTTAAGAAAATACCGTGTAAACATCATTATACATGTTTTGAGTGTTTTCTTTGGATCAGAGCATACTTTGATTTTACTTCTATAATCTTCGTCTCCACATTTTGTCAGATTTGCCTTTAAGATCCCAAAATATTTTCCAGCAAGGTCAAGGTGAAAGTGTTCCCCATATGTAAAATGTACTGGAAATTCCTTCAGCTGAATCTGAGCCAAGCATTTGCATCTCTGAACAGGTGCTTAATGTTCTGATTTATTGAGAGATCCATCGTGGTTTGCAGATATAGGGGACCTATAAATCAGCCATACCTTCAGACATCACACCTTTTGAAGGCATATTTGATAGGCTGATGAATTAAAGTGGGATGAAAATTGGGAAATAACCAAAAATGAGGTGGCTAATCTGAGAACTTTATTAGCGCCTCAGTCCAAAGTGCATCCTGAGACCAGAGCTGAGCAAATGGGTACAAATTGAGTTGAATTAGTAATGGTGTTGGGGGGAAGATGAATAGAATCTGAGACCTTCATATATCCTGTGGCTTGTCCTTCATGCACATTTACTCTTTGGTTGAGCTCCTCTAGCCTCACAACTTCAGGTATAATCAATAGACCAACTACTCTAAAAAAAAAAAAAGACTTGCAAATATTGTTAATTAAGGTAAATCAGACATAAAATAACACAGATTGTATGTTACATATATTTGGAAAACAGACCAAAGTAAACTCTGATCTTAGTAGTTCAAATATTTTACACCTAGGGAGAGGGACACAGTTGTTACATGGGGTCAGAAGAGGCACTTCAGAGGGGTAATGCTCTTCTTGATCTGGATCAAGGTTGTGGACCAACTACTCTTGAACACATCTTTTTAACCCAAGTCTCTGCCATAAACCCAGACTCAAATGTCTGACTCAAATTTTCTACATAAAAATGTAATAGGAAGGACTTAGGTGAGGTTGCCCAGAGAAGATTCTGCGTAAGAATCTTTGTCAATGATTTGTTATAGTTTTCCCAACACGAACCATTTCAGGCGTGAGAAAAGCAGGATAGGGAAGAAGCCAAGAGAAGCTTGGGGACTCTGTCATATAAAGCACATTTAAATGTGTCCCCGGTGGGGACTGAGGAACAAAGTTTTCATTCTCCAGTGCTTACCATTCATTGGCTCAGGGCCATGCATGGGGAAGTGGACTTCCAGGCACTTCACTCTCTTTACATGTAGGTCACCTGCCCAAGATGCCAAAGAGAACTTTAAAAACAAAAGCACCCAGGAGCCCAGGAAGCTGTGTACCGAGGAATGAGGAAAGGGACCAGAAAGGATCTTGGTGAAATACTCACAATATGCTTCTACCTGTCCTTTGTACCACCTTGATCCGCATGAACTCATTCCATCCTGTTGAGGATTCTTACAGATGATTATTTACCATTTCTGAGGGAAAAATTAAAAGAAATGGATTATGAGAAAGAACTCTTGCTACTGTCACTGCCACGCCGTACCTGATTCATCAGCTCCTTCTAGCCCTCTTCCCAATAGCTCTCATTCATTTTTTTTAAGAGAGAGTGTAAGCAAGAAAGAATCAATTTTATTTAACTTTTCATGTGGATTTCGTAGCTCTGATGCCTTGCTGTGTACGTGGTGCTGGAGTTCCAACTCCTGTCCTCACACCTTCCAGGCAAGAGCCATAATCACGGAGCTAATGCTCCAGCCCCACTAGCTCTCATTCTTGAATATCACTTCCTTTAGTCTACATGGCTTACTGGTGAAGTGCCTCTGACCTCCAGTCCCAATCGCCATCTCCTTAGCAGGCCACAGTTACTCTAATCATCCAATTAAAGTTAAACCTGGGTGGGGGTAAATGATAAAATCCTGCAGCAGATCCCCAAGCTTTTAAATATTTCTTGCTTTCCTATTACGTAGCAGCAGCCCTACCTCCTAGTTAAGGGCAATTCCATTGTTCAATGAGTAGCTGCTCTGCCTGCCAGACACAGGAGTGCTGTTATACTAAGCCCATGAGGAAGTCTCCAGTGATGTGGTACCTGATGTCATGGCAGGCTTCAGTCTCTGTAGCATGCCAGGAGCATTTTCCTAAATGGTAAAGGGCGCTCTGCTTCAATCACAGCATGTGAACACGTGTTTTTGCTACTGTTCTCCATTGGAACTTTTTGTTTGTTTGCTGTTCCATTTTCTAAATAGAATGCTTTTTTTTTTTGTCCAACCTAATAACAGAGGTTTAATTGTATCAGAAAGTAAGTTAAATTAAAATACAAATAATAAAACTGCATATTCCATTGGGAGCTTGGCAGAAAGCCTGCATTGCATTTCTACTTATCACAGCACCTCTAGGAGCATGGAATCCGCCATTGTATTATTGCTCCAGCATCAAGGCTGCTTGTATCACAGCTGAAACTTCTGAAGAGTGTGCTCCCATTTTAGGACCCCCTCAAAACTGCAGCCTTTCTGAGTCATCTGATAAAGGGTGGTCTGTGTATTATTCAACAGTGTGGTTTCTGCTCAGATTCTTTTAGAGCACTTTTGGTCTTTTCTAATACTAAGGTAAGAAGCAAAATTTGTCCTTTGCTCTAGAAGGAGTCTATTATCATGCACCAGACCACAAGATTCCTAAAAAAAAAAAAAAAAAAAAAAAAAAGCTTCAGCCAGCCCTTGAATATCCATATTTTCTTTCTCCTGTGTCCTGGAACACATAGGTCTAATGAGGCATTCAGAATATTGGTCCTCTCAACTCACTAGATCTGGTTATAAATGATGACATCACCAAGATGCTCAATTATTCTAATGTTTGGCAATTGCCAGACAGTTGAGGCCAACCCCAATGTATGCTGAGAAATATCCCTGTCACAGGGCTGTGGCTGTGTGTTGATATCCCTACCACTTGAATTCAAATGCTTTTAATTCTCATTTATATAGATTCATTCCCCATATCAGACAGTGAGTAGATCTGCTTTATAAAAGATATCATATGCCATTTATTGACTTCAATAAAAGCTTTGACTTGGGGACATTTGCTGGGGTCTACTGACAGTTACCTGACCCACCAGAATTCTGTAGAAAACAGACTGAAATTAAATGGTTTTTTTAATTTTAGATAATTTACTCATCTAAAATGCATTTTATTTATATAGCGTTCAATTTAAAACATTTATACCTACCATTTTCTACTAAGTATTCTCTGTCTTCTGACTTTAACATATAGAATAGAGTTAAAATAGCTAAAATTAAATATTTTTGTATTAATTTATAATACAAATGTTCTTTTTTTTTAAGGTGATGGACAGTGAGAGAAAGAGAAAGAGAGAATCAATTTTTATTTAGTTTTTCATGTGATTTTCGTTGCCCTGAAACTTCATTGTGTACGTAGTGCTCAGGTTTGAACCCGTATCTTCACACATGCCAGGCAAGTGCTGTAACCACTGAGCCAACATTCCAGCCCCAATACAAATGTTCTTAACATGGAATTTGAGAATTTTTTAGAACAATGATCCTTGGACCATGCCAGTCCATGAACTCATTGTTACCGCTAAGCTTAATTTTCAGGTAATACTATAGAGAAGCTCTGGCACACACACACACACACACACAAAATGCAACAAATCAGTTCCATTTTGAAGAAAGGGTGGCAATCAAGTCAAGGAACCATTGACCTGCTAGAGTAGAGGAATATATAGACTCCTGGCTGAGAAAGTTCCTTTTGGCCACAGGCAAGAAAGAAACAGTCATGATCCTCAGCTGACATGCCAGCAGCTAGCTTGTGAGGGTGTTGTGGGGTCCGGTTATCAACACATAGTGAGACCAGAGTAGAAAAGAAAAAAATTATTTTGGGGAAAGAGAAGAAACAGGCTGGTGCACCAAGGCTACTGCACCAACGTAAAGTTGGGAGGGCAGCAGCAGCAGCAACTCAAGCAGGCTGTTTTTGAATTTGTCAGGCTTACAAGAGGGGTCCAAGAAATGCAAACAGCAAGCTTCAGTGTATCTATTTCAGGCTGCATCCAGCGGGTTAGCAGGGTGGGCTAGCAGGGAGCTAAACTATCCATATCTGAAACCAGCAGCTTGTGGGGCCTCCGGAGGAATGGGTTATTTCACAGAAATGGTCACAATGACCTTGACTCATGACCACATTATTTTGTCTCAGGTATTTCTGTCCCTGCCACAGTCAGCACAACTCTAAGATTTTATTTGTAGCCATTTTAGTTTGGCCAATCTTAACTAGATGTCTTTGTTTTATATCAGGGGATTTCTACCCTTAAACGTTCCCCCGTTTCTTTAAAGCATTAGTCAAATCATTGACTCATCAGAACTTGAGGTGAAAGGGGTTGACGGGAGGAGTTTGAAAGGCAGCTTGCAGAGTGCGCTGCATCGACTGTTGCGGATGCATAAGAGCCTGAATAGACTGGAGAAGAGAGTCACCAGATAATTCAGTTATAAGCTCGGACCCCATCCTAGGAATTAATTCATTAAGTAGCTTCTTGGTCACCATCCCAGCAGTCTTAGTTGGAAGTGCCTCTGGCCATCCAGAAAACTACCTGGCTTAATCTCTGTAAAATCAACTTCCCAAAACCTTCCTAGCTCTGTTGCTCTTTCTTTAGCTCCCATAGGTGGCTTCCTACCAGAGGATAAAGGAGTGTGGGGAGGTCAGGTGGGCATTGTTTTATCCAATTGACTGGCAGCGATGGAATCCCATTCTCCGAGGTCCCCATTTGCTATCTGTCTACAGATAATCTATCTCCTGCCTCAATTTCCCTCTGAAGAGGCCCCTGGCTGCCTTTGGGGAGAAAAGGGCAATGACCATTCTGGCTTCTTCCATGCTGACAGTGGGGTATTGGCTGTGGCAGTCAGGGAAACTCTCCAGAGGGTCTATCTGAGGAGCTTTGGTAGAGTTGAGAGGTAGCCGCATGGAGAGTTGTATTTCCATGACCACCTGGCAATTAATGGACTCTGGGTATCTTGTACATCAGGGCAATCCAGAGGTCCATGACCATGGTGGTTGCAGGTGGACATGGTACACACAGTGGAGGGATCATGAGAGAACAATAAGCAATGCAACAAAACATTATTTTCTGCAAGTGAGTAATACAGTACAATCAGTGTTATCAGCCAGCCTTTGAAGACCCTGAAGATAGTAACTTTTCCAGAGCTTAGGGTGTGGTCTGATGTGTCATTTACGTGTGAGTGGAGGCCATTCGTGGCTTTAGAAATCTTAGAAGAGTTGCTAGGAACACATTTAATTTTTATAATGGATTAGTTGTCCCCTTGAGTTATGGAATGTCACCTGATTTCTGTAAGATAGCTTAAATATTAGAACTAAACAATCATACCAGTGAAAAACAGATTGAGATTACCCACATATGAGGGAAGTCACTTGTAGTCAGCAAGGCCCTGACTCATTCTGGCAGATGTCACCATCATTAGAGGAAGGCTGAAAGAACCATCCCCAAGATGGCCTCATGAGGAATTGGAGCTGACCTAGGAATAGATAAGCAAAAAAGTCAATTGTAAAGGACCTTCCCATAGTAGGGATTTGAGAGAAGAAACAACAGCCTCCACTGGAGACTTCTGAGACCGCTGAGATCCACTTGTGAATCACAGTAAGTTCAATCCCCTTCCACTTAGCCTCTGCAGGATTCTAATTGTGCATTCTTAGGGGAAACTTAAAGAAGAAGCTAAGTGGGATGAAATACAGCCCTCTTCGCTGCATTTGGTCAGAGGACACAACTATTAATCACCTTCCTATTCATCCACAGCCATTGTAGGTTTCTTTTACTTTTTTCTAGCTCTTCTGCTATCCTAGAGTGCTTCCCTGAGGAATCTGGTTACCTTATCAGACTTTGGCAACTATATTTGCCCACTTATCGCCATGACATTGCAAGGGAAAGAGGTGAACTAGTATGTCACTCAGTGGGCCAACATATTCCCCCTGTCATCATTGGGTAGCAGAACTTTCTCATGCTGACAGTCAGCACAGCATTTGAGGACTCAGAGAGAATTCTACTAACGCAGGATGGGATTCTACCTAACATCATCTCAGACCCAGGGGCTCACTTGATAACAAAAAAGGTGTGGCTGGATGTGTTCTGATGGGATTCACGTACCCCAGAGCTTGATGATTCTGTTTGATACAGCAATTACATAGCCTTTGAAGGTTCATCAGAGATATTGACTGAGAAAAGACAGCCGGGGAGAAGGGAGCTAAATCTCGGAGGATGCAGTATTTTTTATATCAACATCCACAAAATGATGTTTTTCTCCTTGTGTGTATAACAGTTGGCTCCAAGCACTAAGGGGTAAGAGTAGACACTACCCTGTTCATCATCCTCTTAAGGAATTTGTGCTTCCCATAGCCTTCACTTTGAACTCTGTATGTTTGTACATTCCAGTTCAAAGAAGGCACACTCCCACCTAAGATCCAGCAGAGGTCCCAGTATAATGAAAACTACGGTTGCTACCCGGTCACTTTGAGCTCTTTGTAATAGTAACCCAGCAAGGAAAGAAATCTGCTACCTTTGAAGCTAGCATTTTCTGTCTGCTAAATTTTGTCAGAGGCCTTCCGTTGTATTTTTTTGATAAGTGACAGGTACAGTGGTCTGTGAAATATATTCTCTCCTTTTACTTCATGTATATGGTCCTTAAACTGTAATCTTTATTTGTATGATGATTTCTTTCACCATTAAAATTACATTCAGTTTGTTCAGCCTTCTGATAACTGAAATAGAAGTTCTTTTATTTTTCCCTTCCTCTACATTTTTAATTGGTGTGTTATAGTTGTGCATAATTATGGGATTTGTTGTTACATATTTTTACATGCACAGTATTATCAGTACAATTTGGCCCGTATGGCTCAACAGCACATCCATCTCCTTACCTCTCTTTTCTCCCACCCTGTGGTCCCTTTCTTCCACATGTTTTGATTTCATGAGATGTACCCTCACCTTTCTTGTCCTGCTTCCTCTCTAGCATCTGCACATGAGAGGAAAACAGGTCCCTTGACCTTCTGAATTTGACTTACTTTGTTTAACATAATGATCTCTCTAGTTCCATCCATTTTCCTGCAAGTGACATAATTTCATCTTATTTATGATGCAGTAAAACTATGTTGTATATATATACCACATTTCTTTATCCATTCATCTGTTGATGGAACCTATGGAATTTAGACTGGTTCTATAGTTTGGCTATTGTGAACTGGCTGCTGTAAACATGGGTATGCATGTATCGCTGTAGTATGATGACTTTAATTCTTCAAAATAGAAGTTCTTTTTAATACTTTAATGTGAACAACATTTAGACGTTGGTAGGGGAAGGATTTCATCACTAAAACCAGAAAACTTGGCTCATGGTCTCTACCTTTATACAATTGTCAGTGACTAGATCACTGAACAGAATGCCCACTAAAAAGTTAGGGTCAATAACATTTTATCTCCTCCAACATTGTAATAGAGGCATACATTCTTCTTTCAATACTTAATTGTTTTCATTCTATTGCCGCTGTGAACATCCCTTAAGAAGAAGATCACTGTCATGGAAGTTTGGGGCCAAGATAATTTTAGTGAAAAACAGAATATACTGTTAGGACACACGATGATTGTGGAGCTGAAATTCAGAAAGGAGGCTGCAGCTTGGCTTACATATCAAAAACAGTGGTGCTTGGGCTTAGTGTTGGCATTTAGTCTTTATGCTACATATCTTTTAGCTGAAGAACTCTGGCCTGTCACCAGGAATGCCAGCAGCTCAGAGCTTTCCATGCAATGCCCAGCCAAGCACAGGCTCCTAAAAAAAGAGGTCATGCCAGGTACCCAAACAGAGGAATTAAGCCAAGACAACAAATGAATAACACGTTGCATTCTAACATATGTAAAGGAAACCCCCTCAATTGGACTTCAGCTCTCTAATATTGTACTTCCCTACTTTTCAAACTTCCTCCCTTTTTCTACAATGCATGTTAGTAGACTTGTGGAGTTGATTTAGACTACCATGTATTTTAAACCTGACCAATGATGTAAATAGTTCTTACCCATCCCACAAGTTATGGAGAGGAAGCTTTTCATTAAGTCAGCCTTTGAGATCAAGAAGGAAAGGATTTACTTTAGGAGACAGAGTGGGGGAAATATGCTTTACAAGTGAATTTTAGAAGCAAGCAGCTAATTATTGATTCTAGAACATTCCTCTTCAGCATGGTAGCTACTACCACTAGCCTCAGATGGCTATTTACATTCAAACTAGTTGTGATTATATAGAATGGTAACTGCTCTGATTGATCACTAATGGGCCCAACGAATTAATAACACATCTCTAATTGTCGTGAGTGCGGTGCTGTGATGATGTTGGAAGTTGTTTTTCCAGGCTAATGTGGGCCAGTATTTGGTTCCCATTAAAAATCCAAAAGCAAAAGAATAATATGTAGATTTGTGGTGCCAGGGGTGAAAATCCTCCCTCATGACTAGCCCTCTGTCATATTAGACAGAGAAGAAGCAAAAAGTAACTTTGCAGATTTTTTTCTTTTCCAATAGAACAGATGTTTTTAATGAAATTGACTTCATTCAATTTCTTTCTTTTTTTGCAGATAATGGTGTATTTCGGTGTAATGACTTTCTGAGATAATAGGAATAAATATATTTGAAGTATAATTATGCATAAATCAATAGTTTAATAGTTTTTTTGGAAGAGGGGACGAGGCAGTACTCAAAGAAAGAGGAATGACTGTTTGCTGGTCCTCTGAGCAATCATAATTTTCTCCCTCTGTACTTTCTCAAGTAAAAACAATATAAGAAAATAGATCAGAAGACACATCAGTGTTTCTTTTTTAAAAAAGAATAGAGAGATAAAGAGAATCAATTTTATTTATTTTTTCATCTGGTTTTTGTTTTTCCGACACTTAGTTGTGCATGTGGTGCTGGAGTTTGAACCTGGGTCCCGCACGTGCCCAGCAAGTGCTCTACTGCTGAGCCACCGCTCCAGCCCCTTAATGCTTCCTTTATTTGAACACCATTTTTTAAAGAGAGAGGGACTTTGTGGCTTTCATCACTCTGACACTTTGTTGCGTAAAGTTTCGTGCTGGGTTCAAACCCTCATCCTTGTGCATGCGAGGCAAGCCCTGTAACCACCAAGTCACGGTTGCAGCCACTTATTTGCACAGCTTTGACATTAATAGAGAATAGAAACTTTCCTTAAATTCGTGTCATCTAAGGTGATAGTGGCATCCCTACATTTTTTTTAACCTCTGAATTTATTTGAGGGAGAATTTTTATTTTGTGGCTTTCCCAACTCAGCATGGTCAGCTTTGTTTGATTCCATAATCTGCAAAGCCATATCAGTGAAGGGTTTGGGCATATTTTAGTTCAACTGTTTCAAGTAAATTTAAGAGGTGTAATTTAAGCTATTAAAAGCCCAAGAAGTCCGAGTTCTGGATCATCTTTTTTTATTTTTATTTTTGAACAACCATACAAAATTTTAACAAAATAATATAAAATGTGTATAGTTTCAGGAGTGCCCCCCCAATTTCCCACCTGTATCCCTTCCTTCCCTTACCCACAATATCTCTAAAAAAGTATTAGGCTGTATAACATTACACCTTATCTGGATTTAACACATGATAATGGACCACCTTTCTGAATGGCCAGGGTCTAGATCCAACCTCCACAGATGAGTGGAGACATTCGACCCTTGGTTCTCTGGGTTAAGCTGATTTTACTAAGCATAATTTCTTCCATAGCCACTGGATCATCTTTAATCTCTTTAAGAAAAAACATGTTGACATGGTTTCCCTAGTATTGCACAATCTCTTATTGCATCTCTCCTTTTCCCCCTTAGATTATTAGATACTGGTTGTCTATTCATTTTTCTATGACCCTGGCTTTTTTCTCTTTTTTTTGTGTGTGTGTCACAGTTGAGTTATGCCTTTTTTGTTTCTCTCAACGACACTCGTATGGTTACTTCCTATCATCTAATCTTTTTGTGTCCTTCATCACCCCCTATTTTTTAGCTCTTTCATGTATCCTACAGTGAGAAGAATGTTGGCAGCTGTGTTGTTAATGTAATTAATGTGCATAGTCAATTTGGATAGAGTAGGCCAAATAAATCCACTTTGAGACATAAACTACCCAGTTTGACTGTCTTTGTTGATCAGATTAACTGGATAATTGTCAAATCTCCATCTCACTAATTACTGCAGAGACACATTATGTATTCCCTCATTTGATTCTCATTTCATTAAAATTTACAACCAAAGCTGTATGAGGAAATAGTAACATATAAATAGACCAATTGAAGATGAAATTCAATCACCATGTGCATTGTTCCCTGTCTCATCTTTCTGGCAAAGTGAGGAAAAGGGAAAGTTTGAAGAATATGTCATTCTTGCTGCCACCTGGACGGAGATGATTTCAGAGAATCCACATCTACTAGACCTAAAGCCCACAAAAGTATCACACCCCTCACAACATACCACAATTCTCAGGCCTACTGACTATTTTACCTTCAGAGAATGAAATTAGAATAGTTAAGAGCTCATTTCGGACTTTCAGTCTATCATAAGGAAAGTTTTGGATGACCAAACTACAGTGAAATATTTATTTGATATTTGTTACTGGTCTGTGTTAGGTGAAAAGAATATGGTTTCTGACTTTTGGGGAACTTCAAGATACCCAGTGACCTTCAAGATACCCAATGTGTTTCATTGGGTGACCTATCTTGAAGGCCCAGATAGGTCACGCAGTGATTCTAATTCAAGGGCTTTATTGACTCCCCTACTCTTGCTATTTCCACTATTTCAAGAGCATTTTTTGTTTAAAATAAGTAAAAGGAAGGACAAAAATTAATACTTGTGACAGCCCATCTAAAATAATAGACAAAAACAGGGCTGGAGAGGTGGCTCAGTGGTACAGTGTTTGTCTTGCATGTGTGACCCCAGCATCACATACACAACTAATTGGAGGAAAAACAAAATCAGATGAAAAAATAATTTTAAAAAATCAGCTCACTTTCTCTATATCTCTTTTCAAAAGTAGACAAAAACATATGTACTTCAAAGCTAATAAATTTGAAAGTCACTGATCCATGTCCTGGAGGGTAAATTTTACAGTTTAGACAGACTTCTAATAGGAGAATTTGGTTTTTTGAAAACTTAGTTGTTCCAAGAATGGAACAAGGTGATTAAAAATAATTTAAAAATTACTGAATACCTCTCCAAATATTTCATTTGACTATTATATTTCTAGACATTGAACAGTAAATTATAACAGTGTACTCATTTTGTCTTATTTTGCACATGGGCATAAACCGTATGAGAGCTTTTTTTTTCTCAGTTGAATCTTTTGACTTTTTAATGGAAAAAATATAACAACAGTGTTATTAACAATATAACAATGTTATTAATGTTATTAAGTTAGTTAGCATTTATTGAAACTTACATGTCAGGTACTGAGTTCATCATTTTATATAATTTGTAAAGGCCCTTCCTGTCCAAGTATATAAAGTGACACTTTGCTTGATGTTTAATACATAATAAAATTACATTTCAAACATTTATATCTGAGAGAAAAAAAACTTTTTATTCCAAAAATGACTTTGTTGTTGTACATGACAGGATTGGATCCTAATGTTTAAGTTTCTTGGGATTGGATGCTTAATGAGCACCTACTATGGGTCATGTATTGAGCACCTACTGTATGTCAAGGATCCTAGTAGGTCCTGTCCTGTACATGTATTATCACTAACACTGACAGGAGCTTTTTAGATAGATTTATAATTTAAATATTGAATTATTAAGACTGATTAGGTGATTTATCCTAAGTCCCCCCAAAACAGTGGCAGAATACAGATGTTTAACCTTGGTGTCATAGTCCAAGCATTACTTGTCAACAGTCTGATGTGAAGATCCTCCTCCACAGTTCCCTCTGACTTTCCTTCAGTGTGTTGTACACTTAAGCGCCAATAAGCATCACAAATTGTAGAGGACTCACACTGCAGAAGGAAAAAAGAGTTGTTTCCAAAGTGATTGGAACTGGAGATCATTCATTATGTTCAATGAAATGAGCCGGGCAAAGAAAGACCAGTAGTGCATGATCTCACTTACACGTGTAATATAAAAAAGTTGATCTCATAGAACTGGGGAGTGGAATGGTGGTCACCAGAGCCTGGGGAGGATGGAGAGAAGGGAGAGATGGGAAGGTTGATCAATGGGTCGTGAATTATAGAGAAGAGTAAGAAGGTAGAGTACTCTATCGCAAGGTAGGGGTTCCACAGATAGTAATAAGATGTGTATCTCAGATATCTAGAAAAAAGAATTTTGAATGTTTCACCATAAAGAAATTATAAATATTTGAGGAGAAAGATGCATTTACCTTGATTTATACAATGCACAATGTATACATGTATTGAAACATCACATGGTCCCCCTCAAATATGCATACTTTTTATGTTTTAATATATCAGTTAACAAAAATAAATTTAAATTTTAAAATAGACAATGCCCACTAGATTTCATAAAAGTGTGCTATAAAGAGATTTTTTTTCTAGAGAGAGAGGGACAGTAAAAGAGAGAAAACGAGAGAGAATCAACTTTATTTAGTTTTCTTCATGTGGCCTTGATTGCTCCAACACTTTGTAGTGTAGATTCGAACCCACGTCCTCGCGCATGCCAGGCAAGTGCAATACTGCTGAGCCACCACTCCAGGCCGTTATCAAGAGATTTTTAACCAAAATTTTTGTATGTTTATATTGTAACCTACAAATGCACTCAGTTTGTTTATCAGTTTGATCAGCTTTTTGGTAGAATCTTTAGATTTTCTATATGTAAGATCATGTCATCAATAGACTCTTTTCCTCTCTTTGGTTGTCTTTCATCTACTTTTCCCACATAATTGCTATTGTAAGAATTCCCAGTAGTATGTGGAATAGAGTTGTTTTATTTATTCCTGATCATTTTACCATTTGGCATAATGTTAGCTACAGAGTTAACACATATATCATTATTGTATTGATGTCTATTTTTATATATATTTTATTACATTTTTATTATGAAAAAAAGATTTTTAAAAGTGATAGAAAACAAATGTGGTTGTATTAAGAAAATATTTGGGGAGTTGATTTTAGTATACAATAGAAAGACATTTGGGTTTCTTGAGAAGAGAAATGGCATGATAAAAATGAAGCTAAAACAATGCCATTGTAAACATGTTACATGGTGCATTTAAGATTTATATATTTACTGTATGTAAATTTTACCTTACAAAAGAACTATACATGAATATTGAATGCTAGTTAAGGCTATGCATTCTGAATTATTTAGGAACGATGTGTTCTTTTGTATGCAACTGACTTTCACGTGCATTATAAAATTAAAATAGATATAGAAGTGGATATAGCAGTGGACAGGTAGAAAAATGTGTGATAAAGTAAGATTTAGAAAAATTTTAGAAATTTGCTGATTAGATAAACTGGTGTTTGCTGCATAATTCTTTCAATTCTTTTGCTTATTTGAAAATTTCCTAAGATACTAGGTAAGGAATGAATACGTTGTAGGAATATGTAGGATAGATAAGAGTAGCTAATGGCAAAGAATATGATCAGACATTACAATGAATCAGATTCAGGTTCTTGAGGCACTGAGCAATTTTGGTAATGATGGGAAAGAAGAAATGTTGATCATGATTGGTATTTAAAATGAAAAAATGAGAGAGATTGGTTTAAATTAGAAATAGGGGATGAAACAAAAAAAAATCTTATGGAGAGATTTTTGAGCTTAGTAAAAAGGACAACACTGGTGCTTCCAAAATCTGGCACTGAGACCCTCTGTGTGACAGGTGCCCAAGGCTGGTGTCCTTTGGAAGCACTTTTGCAGGAGGGTTTTTGTTTTGGTTTGGATTGCTTTTTTGGAAACTGCTGAATAGGAGTCTTTCCAATGAAAACCTCCCAAGGCTTCTGGAGCTCCTTTTCCGGCCACACCGGTACATATCCTCTGCCCCATGCTCTCCTACAGTGTGACATTGGCACTCCTCTATAAGATGACCCTATTTTCTCTCCCCTGAGAAACTGGGTGAGCTTTGAGAACTTCCTTGACCAGCTGAACGCATCAGAAGTGTTACCTCGTGACTGCTAAGACTGGGGCATACAAGCCAAAACGTCTTGCCTGGTTTTCTCTTTCATGACACATACCTGGAGAGCCCCAAGGGGCTTTTTAAGAATGCTGGCTGCCCTCCAGTGTGCCGCTGGAGACGTCACAGAGCTCCTGCAGGTGGAGGGCGAGAGGGATGAGGAGCACAGCTGTTCAGCCCCTGCTCCTCCCAGCTCCCTGGCAGAAGAGTGAATGAGCCTCCACATGATTCCTGTCCCCAGCCTCAAGCCTCCGCAGCTGACTCCAAGTGCAGCCAATAGGCTTATCCTTGCTGAGCCCAATCCAGACTGTAGATTTGTGAACAAGCTAAATATCGCTAAAGTTGCCTTGTTTGGGGATGATTTGTTACTCAGTCATCATAAGTAGAGCACAAACACACAGACATTTTCTAACAAGGCAACTTTTCCCATCAGAACAGCTCATTTCCCTCAAGGTCATTTAGGTCCACAGCAAACATGAACCTTGCTCTTTAGCAGTGGAATTACATATTGTTCCAATTAGTACTCTCTCCTCGCTCTGCATGAATAGCTAGAATCAGTTAGTCTCTTATCTTTAAATTTTTCTAGATGAGAGACAAACAGTAATCTCTATAACTTTCAAAAGCTAGATGATAAATATGAAACTCAAACCTACCACCCATCCATGGGGAACCTTTGTCTAAAGTAAGAAAAGGCACCACTCACCCCAGATACTATACTTCCATCTATCATTATTAGATGGGAGTATATTAGTCTATATTATAACAGTAGAATAATAATCTATAAATTGTCATAATACATTAATTTATTAGAGCCAATATTTTACTGTTACTTGACTGAAAATTGTTTTCACTACAGCAAACTCCAACGTCTAAGATCTGAATGGCACTCCTAAGGTGCAGTGCACACCGTGCACAACTCTTCTGTCTCTCATGGAAAGTCTTCTTGGGTTGTCCTAAAGCTTCTCTTACTTCACGTGAGCTGGATTGAGGCATTTGCCCAACCACACCTATTAGAATTTCTCTCCTATCAATCTTTCATCTTTTATGTAGCTTTGATTACCATTAACAGCATAGAAGTCACAAACCAGTTTGGGGGAGTGTATCATCCAATCAGCAAACATGTATTGAGTATCATGTGTGTGTGTCACATATATATGTCAGTCACAGTGACAGGCAACTAGGAATACAATGGCCAGCCATGAAATTTTGTAGTGTAACCAAGTCATTTATGCAGTATAAAATCATACCAATAAAAAATGGTAAACTTTGATTTTAAGGCACAGTGGAACATGTTGGAACACTCGTCTGCTTTGAAGATAGAGATTCAAGATTTATATATATTCTACTGAGATGGTAGTTCTAAATATAAGAAGTGATTGCTGGGGAGTAAGTATATAGGAAAAAATAGTTCAGAAGCCTAAAGATAGAGTTGCAAGAAGTGCTCCTAGTCACAGAGAAAGGATGACAAGGCGCCCCAGAAGAACACAGAAGTGGCAGGAGAGCAGTCAAACGCACGCTGGGCCACAGGACACTAGACCGGAGGGTGTTTCAGAAAGAGCTGGTGTTCCAGAGAGCAAAGTCATCAGAGTTTAGGGATGATGAATACTGAAAAAGATGGCTAGATTTGGCACAGAGACAAGCACTAGTCACCTTCCGCTTCAGAGAAAGTATCCTTTGTTTATGAAGAATACCGTGGCATCCAAAAGAAGCAGGATACAAATTAGTCTGCAGAATTCACAAAGGTATTTTGTTTAGGTTAATCCCAAGCAGAATTGTTAAAAGTAGGGTAATACCCAACAATTTAAAAAAGTATAAAGAAATACAGAACAGCATGTGCACAGCCATAAAGACACAAAGATCTGCTGGTAGTTAGGGGCGAATGGTTGCATATGCAAAGGCGACAGATGGAACTGTGAGATAAGCAGGGACCAGATCATGCATGATCCTTGGGCTCAGTAAAGGAGTAGAACTTTAGCATGGAAGTTATGGAGAACAACGTCAGTATGGACATTAAGGAGAACACTTTAAGATTTAAGAGGAAAGTACTGCAAAAAGTTCTGAGTTTAGTAAGTGCATAGGAGCTAATCAATCTAGGAAAAGATAGGGAAGCAAGAGAAAGTAAAAAGGCAATGGCAAAATAGCCCTACAGATAAACGGATGAATGAACCAAATAGACGTTTCTCAAAAGAAATGCGAATGGCTAATAATTATGTGAAAAAAATGTTCAACATCTTTAGCCATCAGGGAGATGCAAATCCAGACTACACCGAGAATCCATTTCCCCCCAGTTAGGATGGCAGTCGTCACGAATGCAAATAACAATAAATGCTGGTGAGAGTGAAGGAAAATGGAACACTTACCCACCTTTAAAGGGGATGTAAATTAGTACAGCCACCCTGGATATCAGTGCAGACGTTCCTCAAAAGACCGAAAATTGAATTACCATATGATCCAGCTATATCACTCCTTGGTATATATCTGAAAGAATTAATGTGAGCATACTGTAGAGACACCTGCATACCCATGTTTACTGCAGCACAACTCTCAATAGCCAAGCTTCAAATTGGTGCCAGTCAATAGATGAATGAAGAAACTATGGTACATCTACACAGTGGAGTATTATGCAACAATATAGAAGAATACAATCACGGCATTTGCAGGACAATAGATGGAGCTAGAGAGCATCATGTTACATACAATAAGCCATACTTGACAAGTAGGGCATACTTTCTTTCATATGTGAGATGTAGAAGAAAACAAAAGACAACATGAATGCAGAAAAGTGTTTATAAATGAAAAGGAGGGATCAAGGGGAAAGTGGGTGAGGGGTGATCAATAAAGGAGTAGAAATTGTTAAAATAAGTTATATGCAAATACAATGTCATAAGGAAACCAGAACCAACTAGAAATTTAGAAACATCCAAAAATTGGTGTGAGAGTAAAATCACACTAGTCTTACAGAATATAACATTATGTTGCCATAAGAATTACCATTAATAATCATTAATAATATAAACCGTATTTTTATAAGAAGAGGCTAAATTAAGACAGAGGCAGAATAATCCTACTTTTATATTGATGTGCAGAAAATACAGGATATTATCAAGACCATGTGGTAACTTTTGTGACCCTGGCATTTATGCAGATATCCATGGGCCATGTCATGATTTTAAAATACTAAATTACATTTTGAAATATAATGCTAGTATAAAAGCAAATACATTAATCTTATGTACAGACAGGCAGTTGACACAAGTCAACTGTAGGGGTTTAAGTCAGGAAGTGGAGATAAATAGGAGGCATTCAGTAAAAGGTAAAAATTATAGGACTTACAAACTTCAGAGTTTTGGAGTTAGATGAAATAGGAGTCCATGATAATATTCAGGTTTCTATCCTTATTACCAGGAAGATTTGTGGTTCCATGTGCTGCCATTTACCACAATAGAAAACATAGAACAAGGATTTGGATTGCATGCATTCTAGGATTTTCTAAGTGGCAGAAAGCTCCAGGTAGGGCGAGCTGAGCTGCAGGGAAGAATTGGATGTGGCAATGTACGTGCTCAGAAATTGCCTTCTGGGAAAGCAATACATTGATGTATCTGCATATCTAGCAAAATATTCCTGAAATATCTAATGTGTTCCTGCAAAGCAATTCATGGCACAAATTTCAACATGAAATGCGGAAATTCTCATTTCTAATTCTCCCAAAGCACTCTAACAGGATGGGGAGCAATTCAACTCTCCTCTTTCAGTTGCTTTGGGTTTTGTGAGAGCCAAAAAACTACACTCAATAATTTATGGGCACAACTTGCAACTCTGCGATACACTTCCTCTTTCAGGCACAAATCCCACACTGTGGTAACAAATACAAATGCCTTAGTATGTGACTCATTGGTCTATACAGTTTATTTTTCAAAAATCAGGACAGCTATGGATATAAAAATGTTCCATTTTTAAGTAGTGTTTACTACCAAAGAAAGTGGCTTTATCTATAAGCAGCTACTTTTTCGTAAGTGAAAGTTAAAAATTACTATGGTTGTCTAGCTGTCTGAACAACCTGATAAATAAAACTGTTAATATGTGGATAAACACTAAGGCAGAAACCTCAATTTCATTAAACTTCCATAATTCCAAGAATCCAATACTAGAAAGAAAGTATAGAAAAAATACAAGGTATTCCTGAAAGGCTAAAGTCAATCCCAAAGAGACACAGACAATAAAGAGAACAGTATTCACAACACTACTGTCAGCTTATTCCACATAACTCACACAGATAGCTTGTTTTCTGCCCAGAAAATGCTTCAGGATGGTAGAGGAGATATACTGAGTGTTTATTCTAAAATTACCTAGTGTGAGATCTAAGGCATTTGTTTCCTTAAAGGAGTCGGCCTGACATTTGAACTTCCTTATAAAATTGCATTAAATAGGTATCAGTGTGGAGGGCCTACCAAAATAGAATAATGCATTTTCAATTTAGTCTTGGTTACACTTGACCTGCTTTAAAGTGCTCCCCTAATGAAATGGAAGCTATACTAAAATTAATTCTATGCAAGAGGCAGAACAGATTCTGTGTTATTTAATCATAATGTATACCATCCACTTTCCCTGAGCAGAGAAACAATATCGAGATGGCAACTGCTTTAATCTGGCAGGCCTGATAACATTGTCATAATAATCAAAATGAAGTTCAAGTGGTTTTCTGACCTGAATATAACACTCATGTTTTACTATAAGAAATAAGGAAGGGCAAGAAACCAAGGAATGACATCTGTGGCAGTTTGATCTCGTTGCTACACTAATAATTCTGTATCAAGACAACTGAGCTAATTTACAATAGCTAAATTATGGAAACAACCCAGATGCCCCTCACTGGATGAATGGATCCAAAAACTGTGGAACATATATACCTTAGGTTCTACTCAGTTATTAGAAACAATGATATTCCAGCCTTTGAAGGTAAAAGGATGGTTATGGAAGAAAACATGCTAAGTGAAGTCAGCCTAACTCAGAGAGCCAAGGGTCGAATGTCTTCACTCATCTATGGAGGCTGGAGCTAGACCCTGGCCAGTGTGAAAGGTGGTCAACTCTAGTGTATTAAACCCAGAAAAGGTGTGGTAACACACACCCTAAGGCATTTGTAGAGATGAATTGGGAAGGAGGGGGGGAGGGAGGAGGGGAGGGGGGAGGTGATAAGGGTGGGAAATTAGGGGGGCTCTAGGGGGTAAATCTAATTTTCAGAATTATATATATATATATATATATATATATATATATCTCATACTGTTTCGTTGGGAGCATTTTTGATTGTTCAATAACTAAATTTCTAAATAAAAAATAAATAAAAATTTAAAACATAAGACGATTTTAAAACAGCCAAAAAATAAAATAAAATAAAAATAAAAAAGAGCAACTGAGCTAGGAAAGAAGAGCCCAGAACCCAGGCTTCTTCATCACCATCAACAAGTTTATCTGCTACATGCTGGACACCACTCTCAGGATTTCTCACATGAATTAACTCAGGAGTAAGCTCATCTTTTAACCTAGAAAGGTTGTTTAAAAACTGTACTTTTTACAGGTGAGGAAACTGAAGCCAGAGAGTTTCAAAATTATACAACTGGCAAGTTGGAAATCTGGATTTCCAAAACCATGGCTTAATGCCCTCCACGTCCCAGCCGCATTCAGTAATATCTTGGCACATGACATGCACCAGGCACTGCTGGAGTTTGAACATGTTTTGGATAAAAGTCATAATTCAAGGTCTGGCTTTTGCACAAGTGGGAGAGACTGACAATATAGACAAGATGAAAACAAAATAGTATCAGAGGTGTTCAGCGTTGCTGAAGAAATGAAGGGCTGGCATAGAAAATATGGGGAGAAATAGTTGTCTTTCGTGTATTGGTTTTAAATTAGCATAATTGGCAAGTTCTCCCTGGAGTAGAGATATTTTGAGAAGCACGAATAACACAAAGGCAGTTGACTTAAGTGGAAGACCACTGTGGCAGGAAACAAGAAGCTCCAAGACTCTAAAGCAGGAAGGAGCTAAGTGTCTTCTGAGCAGATGCAGGGAGAAGGCCAGTGTGGTGAAGATAGAATGCATATGGGAGAGAGAAATCCAAGTAAGATGGGAAAAATCTAGCAGATGCTTATAGAACCTTCTGGATCTTTTTTTTTTTTTAAGATAGAAGGACAGTGTGTGTGTGAGAGAGAGAGACAGAATCAATTTTTATTGAGTTTTTCACATGTCTTTCATTGCAATGACACTTAGTTGTGTATGTGGGTTCTGGGGTTTGAACCCACGTACTCGTGCATGCCGGGCAAGTACCGTAACCAATGAGCCACCACTCCAGCCCCCTTCTGGATCTTTTCATGGGATGCTACAGAAGAATTTGAGTAGGAAAATGACATGACCTTTTTTTTTGGGGGGGGTATTGGGGAATGAGACCATGGGTGCTTAACCACTGAGCCACATCCCCAGTCCTTTTTATATTTTATTTTGAGACAGGATCTCACTAAATTGCATAAGGCCTTGCTAAGTTCCTGAGGCTGGTTTTGAACTTGTGATTCTCCTGCCTCAGCCTCTGGGATTATGGGCATGCACCACCAGGCTTAGCTGACATGACCCAATTTTATCTTAAAAAGTCTGCTCTAGGTTTGGTATAAGAAAAGTCAGCTTATTTTTGTGTGCTTGCTCACAGGATCTGACAGCTGTAAATTTGCTTATTTCTCCCTGAAAATTTTTGACACATAAACATTCATGATGTCATGCACTCTTTTGTATTTTTTCTAGTATGTAACATCCTGTTTCCTCATGTAATAGCTTTGCCTTAAATTCTATTTTGTTAGATTTTAAAAATTGCTGCCCCAGATTTTTTTTGTTGCTGATATTTTTCTTTTTAAGAAATTGCTGTGTCTTGTTTGAGGAATGTCACTTACAGAAAACATCATCAAATATTATGAAATCTTTTTTTAAAAAAAGAGAGAGAGACAGAGAGAGAGAGAGGGAGAGACAAAGAGAATCAATTTTATTTAGTTTTTCACTTGACTTTCGTTGCTTGGAGGTTTTGTTGTGTACGTGGTGCTGGGGTTTGAACTCACGTACTAGCACCTGCCAGGCAAGCGCTGTAACCACTTAGCCAGTGCTCCAGCCCCATGAAATCTTATTTTTAATCCATTTTGAATAATTGAAACGGTTTTATTTTCAATTGAATAAGCATAATTTCTCCTCTTATGTGCATTTACTTATTTATGATTGCTTTCCTTTGATAGACCTGCTAGTCCTCATTTGAAAGCCAGACATTGTTTTGTTGTTCTTATGAGAGTTGATCTGTACAGTTGATCACTGTAGCTGAAGAGCTACAGTGTTCATCAATATCACCAAGTTCACTCTGATAAAAACATTACTTTACCACAGATTAATAGCCCTTGGTTATTCTTTATCCCCCATTTTGCTCATATTTATTTAGAACTTAAGGACTTCACTGTTATTCATAAACTTTCTAGTTTATTTTAGCAATTGCATGCTCCTTAGTCTCCTCCTCCTCTTCCTCTTCCTTCTCTGGCTTTGTGTGTGACTCTCTCCTTCACAACAGAATTTAATGAAGAATTTCTCTATTTTTCCCCCTGACACCACGGCACCTCTATGTTTCCCCCGCTTTTTGCTTATTTGAATACCTGCTCCAAGGGTACTTTCATTGTGTAACCTGAGCAAAAGTTCTGAAATCTCAGATGCCTAATGAAATTTTTATGCCTTCACATTTTAAAGATTATTCAACTGGATATTGTTCAGTTCTTTAAAATTGTTTTTCATTATTCTTATGTCAGATGTTACTATCAAAATGTTTGAGAGTCTGATTCTTAGAGATTTGTTATTACTCTGAAAGGTTTTGGGATACTGTCACTGTCTTTGATATTTCTAAATCTCACTTAATGGCTTAGGTAATGCCTTTCCCTTCTACCTCTCATTTAACACTCTGCTAACTCTTTCAACCTGAGATCTTCATCTTTTTTTTTAACTTTATCTTTAATATTATATTTTATATGTATTTTCAATATCTTTATTCTTTAAAGCTGTCATCCAGAAGAGTTCCTCAAGGTTATCTTTAAAATCACGAATTGATTTTTCAGGTATAGCCAGCGTGGTATTTCTTCCTTCTGCTATGTTCTCTATGTCAACTATTTTATTTTAATATCTAATTATTTTCAATTCTCTGATTAATTTTTCTGGCCTCATTTTCCTGCCTAAGCATAAATATACATATTATACTTATTTAAAATTATGCCTCCAATTATTTTGCTTCAAATGTCATGTGATGATCAATCTAAGCCTTTCTTTTATAACAGTTATATCGCTCAGGTGTCTAATGTCTGACTTATGAGTTTCTGTTTCTCTGCAAATCTCAGTTGCTGCCAGATGGGGGCGCTAGGGAAGAGCCGAAGGCCAGGGGTGAGAATGAAAACCAAGGCAGAAAGCCCAAGCCTTTGTGAATAACCCCCATTTGCCACCGCTCCTCCTGAGAAAACACTCATTGCTTTTCACCTGAGCCTTGGCGAAGCTGCCTGGGGAGACTGTCATCTCAGAATAAAGCCTGCTTCCCCGGGGGATCTAGGAAGGGAGAAGCTGGAGGCTCGGGTACCTGAAGGCAGCAGATCAGCCTCACCTCTCCCGTCCTTCAGAGCTCCCTACTTCCACTTCCTGTGGTTTGTGATTTGCTCTCTTGTGCTTTTACAACTTGGTTACAGCCTTCCTGGTGCTGACACTGACTTTGATGGTGAAAAGGAAAGCAATGGTTGTCCATGGGCCACAAAGAGGAGAGGCTTAGAGGAAAGTCTAAGGTACCCAAGGGCCTCTCTTCACCAGTCCAACACTTGCCAGTTTAAGCGCTGGCACTTGCCCCCAGCGGATCAGGTCAGGTTGACAGTGTGTAATTTATATGAACTCCTGAATTCATGTTTCCTTTGCTTTTTCCACAAATCATTTTGAAAGAGATGTTTAGGAACCTGTGCTGGCTTCCAGTTGTGAAAAGAATCTGCATTTACTCTTTCAGGTTATCCTTCTCACATTTCTTTGATTTGAATCAATAATATTCATATTCCCCAGCTCCTTATCACCAATTACATTCATGACAGATTCCAAAAGCAATATCCAACATGTGAAGTCTACTCTATGGTAGACATCTTATATATTGAATCTTACTTAAAACTGTGATATGTATGTATACAATAGAATTCT
>PVKS010023626.1:0-32137 GCA_004027875.1 Aplodontia rufa | reverse complement strand
TCATGCAAAGCAGGCATTGAGAAATGCATCAACTCCATTGGTTAAAATCTATGTAAAACAAGCATTGAAACTGGTCAGGAACACCATTGGTTAAAACAAAAGGTGGCAAATACTTCCTAGTATCTACCTGTGACCACCCCCATCTTTCAGTTAGGGACTAGGGTGAGCCTCAAGGTCTTTTTGCATTTGAAGGACCTGAGCACGCCCTGTCAATCACTCTCCGCCTCTACCAGCTAGCTCTTGGATAGGGGCCCTCTGTCCTGACTACCTGGCCATTTCACTGGCTCTCCTAATCTGTCTCACAAGGACCCAGGTTCTAAACCCCAGCACCACGTACACAACTGAGCGTTGGAGCAACTAAGGCCATGTGAAAAACTAAATAAAGTTGTTTCTCTCTTTCTCTTACTGTCCCTCTCTCTTAAAAAAAAAAAATAAATGAGGAGTGATGAAGTGTTCTTTCTGTTGAAAGGAGTTCAAAACCTTGTGAAGAAGGCAGACACATAAACAATTAACTACGTGATTAACTAAGAAATACTGTGTTGGAAGGAAGGCAGGTTCAGTTTCCGACAGGCTGAATTTGAGGTACCTGTGGGAAATTAGGGTATAAATTGCCTTCTGGAACTATCTAAATGAGTTTCGTCTAAGGTGTAGAGAAGGAATACGATGCTCCAAAGAGAGATGTCGAAGCCCCTGGAATTTGTCAAATCAGTAGGGCTTTCAGGGAGAGAGGCTGAATGAAGAGAGAAGAGGATGGAGACTGGAATCTTGGCCTAAATTTCTTATGGGGGAGGGGCAGAGGTTGATAGGTAAGAGATCCAAGATACAGTATTTCACACACCAAGAGGAGTGACTTTGTATTTTTGTATCCATCTAGTTTACCACTGTTCTCAATATTATGCACTGGGCATGGCATATAGAATATCTGAGAACTGAAAATTAAGTGGAATGTTTCAAGAAGCACTAAACAGTATTCTCCTCACAGGAAGTGCTCCCAAGAGGAAGAGAGAAAACAGTGTGGAAAGAAGGCTGCTGGGGCAGGCATGAGGGCTGATACAGCATTGTCTACAACTTGACTTCAGCCTGGTGAGCTTTTCTCTCAAGAGATTTTATTGCATAACTGGGAGTTGTATCCTGGGCCTTGTGTGTGCTAGGCAAGGGCTGTATTGGAACTCCATTCCCAGTCCCTTTTTTTTTTTTTTTTTTAAAGAGAGAGGGACAGTGAGTGAGAGAGAAAGACAGAATCAATTTTATTTAGTTTTCACATGGCCTTAGTTGCTCCAACACTCAGTTGTGTACGTGGTGCTGGGGTTTGAACCTGGGTCCTTGTGCTTGCCAGGCAAGCGCCAAAACCGCTGAGCCACTGCTCCAGCCCCCCCAGTCCCTTTTACAATTTTGAGACAGGGTCTTCCTAAGTGATGCAGTCCTGCTTCAGTGTCCTGATTTTCAGGCTTGTGCCTTGAGCACCCTGCTCAAGAGCAGAAGTTTAAAAAATAGAGGGATGGAGTGGTGGCTCAGCGGTTTCGGTGCTTGCCTGGCAAGCACAAGGAGCAAGCACAAGGACCCGGCTTCAAACTCCAACACCACGTACACAACTAAGTGTTGGAACAACTAAGGCCATGTGAAAATAAAGTTGTTTCTCTCTTTCTCTGTCTCTCTCACTGTCCCTCTCTCTTTAAAAAAAAAAAACAGTTTAAAAAATATTTCTTCAACTGGGTATGGCGGCCTACTGTAATCCCAGCAACTTGGGCTAAGGCAGAGGATCATGAGTTTGAGGTGGGCCTAGACAACTTAGAAAGACACCTTTTTTTTTTTTTTTTAAGAGAGCGGGACAGAAAGAGAGAGAGAGAGAAACAACTTTTATTTAGTTTTTCATGTGTCCTTGGTCGCACTGAGTCCATTGTGTACATGGTGCTGGGGTTTGAACTCGCGTACTGGTGCTTGCCGGGCAAGCGCAGTAACCGCACAGCCACGGCGCCAGCCCAAAGACCTTGTCTTAACAAACAATGCACTGATGTGTACTTTGTCTACTTTCACCTGGGCACGCAGAAATCCATCAAAATTAATCTCTGCTCTCAAAGAGCTCCGTCTGGTGGGAAGGCAGAAACGCAAGCCCTGACAATTATAAGGTACAAACTCAATTCAGGTGCAGAGATGGGAGAACTAGTAAACTTGGAAGGCGTCACAGCCTAGGTGACATCTGAGGAGTGTTATGTGTGCGAGTTAAGTAGGGCAGCAATTGGGAGAGGAAATCGGTCCGTGCAAAATACAAATAAATAATGCAGTGGTTATCAAACGTGTGCGCATAAGAATTATCGGAAAGGGGTTTAAAACTTAAGCCACCACCACGCTCCCCAGCAGACTGCTGGTTCAACAGGCAAGTGGCACCCATTTTAACAAACTTCCTTCCGAGGGATCACACTCAGAAAGATCTTTCTCTGTGCTCCCGTTCTCATGGAATCCGGACAGAGAGGCGATCACACTATCGCAATTAAAAACAAAGTCCTCCATTTTGCGTTGAGCTCTTAGGGCTCTGGCTGCTTTCAAAGTGCCTTAACTCCGTGGGGCAGCGATCATGAACCTTATTTCACAGGGGAGGAAAGAATTTCAGACGAGAGACGATCTGCTCAAGGTCACAATACGAGAGCTGCCAGGGACAGAGTAGGAAAACCAGGAGGCGCGATTCCCAGCTCCGACGCTTTTCCACAACCCAGGCCGGGCAGCCAGTGCATGGGCTCAGTCGTTCCCCAGAGGCTGGTTCCAAAATGGTGGGGGCAGTGGCGTCAGCAACGCCCCCGCCCCTTCCGTCCACCTTCCTCCCTCTTCCCCAGGCCACCAGGCTGGGGGGAAGGGACGGAACGGCGCACCCCACGTGACTGCCGTCAGCCCGGCGCGTGACGCAAAGCGGGTCCAACGCTCGCTTTGTCTTAAGGGAAATGTAGTTCAAGAGTCCGCCCGGCTGGCGTGGAGAGGCCGGCTGAGGACTACATTTCCCAGGAGGCAGCGGGGCGACGTCACTGCCGCCGTCGTCGGTGAGCGGGGACGCGGGGCGCGCTGTCGGGCGGGGGCGAGGTTCGGGCCGGTTGTGCCGTTGCGAGGCTGCAGCTGCGGTAGCTGTGGCGGGCCCAGGTGAGTGAGCGCCTCTGATGGGAGTTCGGCTAGGTCCACCGGCCCGGGTTGTTTCTTCTTTTACCTTTTCTTCGCGGCGGCTGGGTCTGGCTGTGGGGAAGGCCTGGCGTGGAGTTGCTCCCCCGCGCTTTCTCCGAGGCCTCTTCGGAGCTGGCCCCGCTCCCTCCGGCTCCTCCCCCTCCCCGCCCTTCAGGGCTTCCCTTCGCTCGGGCCTAGCTCCGGAGGCCCCGGGCCGCGTTCTTGGCCGGGCAGCGCCTGCACTTCTTTTTTTTCTTTGCGGTCTTCACTTTCTTTCCCTCCCCGCGTTTCGGTCTTACGAACCCCATTACTTGGATTCTCCTTTTCCCGGAAGTCTTGAATGCCCTTCCCCCTCCCGGTCTCCGTTGGCCTGGTTCTGTCGTCTCCCAGGGCGCGTGTTGCTGGCACTCGGGAAATGTTAGTACTTCCGTTCTTTTTTGCCTTGTGGCCAAAAGAGGCATAATCCATATTTATCTCTTTTCGAAAAAAAAAATAACAACAACAGTGTTCCCACTTTTTACTTGGGCTGGAAGTGAGGCCGACGTGCATTCCAGTCGTAATTGGCGTGTGTCCTGCTTAGACGGAGTAGTTTTTTTTAGCACTTAAGCAACTTTTATCTGCTATTCTTTGGCCTTCTAAATCTTCAGGGTGGAGCGAGGCGGCGGAAACTGGTGAGCCACACTGGTGCCCAGGAGTTAGAAGCCATCAGTGGGAGTGCAGTGTTGACGGTGAAGTTGTTCACGTTTTGAAGGGAACGCATCTGGCAGGACAGCTAGTGCAGCTTAAAGGGGCAGCATAACGGAAGGATACTTGATCCAGTCTGCCTGAGTCAGTATTTTGGCCGGGCAAGTTTTTTGTTTTAGATCGAATCTTCATTCCAAGTGCCTTGGTTTTATTATTTTTAAAATAACAGTGCTAAAGTAGCAGTGAATGCCCCACTCTATACTTGTGAACATCGAGTGAAGTAAAGAACTCTATCATCAGCGTCCTCTCCATCATATATAGAATTTGGAGTTTGTGGGTCCAGAGTGGAAAGGGATGTATCATTCTATATGTTTTCTTCCGTTTCAGATGCCCTTCTTTGTTTTTGCTGGTGGAATTTATTTTTATTTTTGTACTGGAGATTGCATCCCGGTCTGTTTACCATTGAGCCACATTTCCAACTTTTTCTTTTTTTGAGACAAGATTTTGCTAAGTTGCTGAGGGTCTAAATTGCTAAGGCTGGCCTCGAACTTGGGAATCTCCTGCCTCAGCCTCTAGTTGCTGGGATTACAGGTGTTTGCCACTATGCCTGGCTTAGTCTGTCCTGTTATCTAGACAGTTTGATGTGTATAGTATTCAGTAGAAGCTTGTTAAAGGTACAAAAATGTGACTTCTGCCTTGAAAAACCTGTGGAGCAAACTGGGCTGTTTTTTTTTTTTTTTTTTTTTTTTTTTTTTTTTTTTGGCTACATGTGTTTCGAGAACTAATGTTTGTGCTTTTATGTCTACTATAACTCCATCTTTTTTTTTTAAATCCTTTTAGCCCCAGTGAAAGGTTTTCGGATGTGTTTTGCAGACTAAGTACAGATCTACTTATTTATTTGTTTATTTTTATGCTGGACTTTGAACCCAAGGGTCTTGTGCATGAGCTTGGTCTCCAACCCAGTACAGTCCAAGGTGGTAGTAGTAGGCTCTTCATTGTATTTCTTCAATACCAAGTGTGTGTGTGTGTGTGTGTGTGTGTGCGCGCGTGCGCACGCATACACTTTTTTTTTTTTTTGGTGGGGTGAGGGGGAGGAGAGAGAAAAATCAATTTTTATTTTTTCATCTGGTCTTAGGTATTCCAACACTTAGTTGTGTATGTGGTGCTGGAGTTTGAACTGGGGTCCTGGTGCATGCTGGGCAAGCACATTACTGCTGAGCCATTATTCCAGCCCAAGTGTGTGTGTGTATTTTTTTTTTTTTTTTAAAGAGAGAGGGACAATGAGAGAAAGACAGAATCTGTTTTATTTAATTTTTTCATGTGGCTTTCATTGCTCCAACACTTGGTTGCGTACATTGTGTTGGGGTTTGAACTCACCTACTCGCACGTGCCTAGCAAGCGTGGCAACTGCTGAGCTACTACTGAGCCACCGCTCCAGCCCCCAAGTACATATACTTTTGAATTTGGTTTAGTCAGTGAAATTATGCATTACAGGGTTGAGAATGTAGCTTAGTGATAGAGTGCTTGCCAGTCATCCACAAGGTTCTGGATTTAATCCCCAGCACTGACCAAAAAAAAAAATAAAATTATGGATTACAAAGAATGATCTGTTTTGTACTGAAAGAAGTTGGAATGAGGAAGAGCTTGGAGTATATCCAAGATTAGCACAGAGACAGGAAAGGAGGAGACTCAATTGGGAAAGTTCACAGGCATATGGTTTGTTTGTTTTAGTTTGGATAGTTCTAATTACTAAGTCTTAATGTGCTAACCTCTCTAGTGGACAGACCAACATCCTGAATTAAAGAAAGTGTGGGTAATGCTTTTTACTCAAATATTAGACTTTGGTGTATTCCTTCACATACACTTCTACAAACATCTAAGATCAGTTCACTGTCTGACTCTTGATTGATTGAATGATTAAACAAATAGTGCCTGAGAGGCTACCCAGGCTTGTTTGTAGTAGACCCTGTGGGTGTAGTGAGGTGTGAGACAGGTGTGGTCTCATCTGTTGGGAATTTGCAGGATAGTGGGGTAAGTAGATAAAATTACATATTGAGAAAAGTGGCATGGAGGTCAAGTTGGAGGCTTCAGTAGATATTTGAAAGCGGCAAACCTAACTGATCACTGAAGTTCTTTTTTGGGAGGGTGAGGAACCAGTTAAATAGGGTGTCAAGGAAGTAGCAAAGGAGATAGAATTTAGTGTGCTGTCTGAACTGAAAGAAGGTCTGGTGTGGCTGACACTCTAAGGAGAGTGAAGATGAGTTGGCGTAGGCTGGGGATGTAGCTCAGTGGTAGAGCTCTTCTCTTGCCTAATGTGTGGCAAGCTCTGGGTTCCATCCCCAGCTCCACCAAAAAAAAACAAACAAACAACAACAACAACAACAGATTTTTGGTGGCTTAGGAAAGCTGTTGAGGTATCATGATAGATGGGAAGGGTTGCTGTGGTTGGTATGTGTATATATTTATGCATCCACAAAGTCATTTACAATAAAATTTCAGTCTTGCAATAGTACAAACATGGAGGAAGGAAGAGAATTTGTTGTGATATCATTTGAGGGAGTGATTTATGTTTTCAAATTACTTTTGCAGAGGTGTGGAAATTAGATTGTGGGGAATGTCAGTAAAGAGACTACTAGCAGGCGGGAGATGGCAGTTCCTTAATGTAGAATGTTGGAATGAAGGTAACTGTGGGTAGAAGTAGAGGGTTTGGAGTTTGAGAAAGTTTCATGTTCTCTGGAGCAGGACACTCTTCCTACCGCCTAGTACTGAATATTGAACCCAGGGATGCTTTACCACTGAACACATTCCCAGGCCCTTTTATTTTTAAGTTGGATGGGATCTTAAGTTGCCCAGGCTGGCTTTTGAACTTGGAACCTTCCTGCCTCAGCCTCACAGATTGCTGGGATTACAGATATGAGCCACTGCCCTGTTTAGGACATTTTTTTTTTATAAAGACAATTAATTTTATTTAATTTTTCATGTGACTTTGGTTTTTTCTACACTTTGTTGTGTACGTGGTGTTGGGGTTTAAACCCTCGTCCTCACACATGCCAGGCAAGCACCACTGCCCCGGCCCCGTTTAGGACACTTAATGTTCATGGACTGCACAGGGCCCATGAACTCTAAAATTTTGGAGGGTATACATTTTTCTCTTTCCCTTTTATTGCATTGGGGAGTCTCAAAAAGCTTGAGAACCACTGCTTTAGACCTCATAATGCCGAGTTATAACCCATTAAAAAAAAAATTGTCCAAGAATTACTAGGGCAATAAGAGAGCAGGCACTCCTTCCCTTCTGAAATACTGACTTTCCTAATCTTTCAAAGAAACTCCCCCCCACCAGGAGAAATAATCTATTTATTTTTGAAATAATTAGTTTAAATTTTGTGTACCATGTAATTCATCTTTTCTTTTTGTTTAGAAGGTAATGATTATATTTATAATGAAAAAGCTGAAATTTGGTATCCAGTTTCATAAAAATCTGTTTCCTCAAGTTTTCTTCATTTGAGTTTTGTTTATGGTTATTTTAGTGGCAGAAATGGTGCACCTTAGTGTGGAAAAAGTAAGATAATTTTCTTCAAGAATTAGGGTGTTTCAGGAGTGGTGGTGGCGGCTCAGCGGTTACGGCACTTGCCTGGTATGTGCAAGAATTCGAGTTTGAACCCCAGCACCACGTACACAACGAAGTCTCAGAGCAATGAGAGCTATGTGAAAAACTAAATAAAAATTGATTCTCTGTCTCTCTCTCACTGTCCTCTTTCTTTAAAAAAAACAAAACAAAACAGAATTCGGGGTTTCACATGCATATTCATGTCTCCGTGTGTTTTCAGATGATAGTGTTTACTGGAATCATAGGGTGTGTTTTCTGCCTCAAAGGTTACAGTTCTGCCCTTGGAAGGAATTGCAGTTTTGGTTTTTATGACAGGTTGAAAACTGAGGCTCATGGACTAAATCCAATCTCCACATGTGTTTTGTTTGACTCATGCACTGTTGTAAATTAGAATTAGTTGTTAACATTTTAAAACAGGGAAATGTCATATAAAAATTTAGATTCAGTGGCTAGAGAGGTGGCTGGCTTAGTGGTAGGGTACTTGCCTGGCATGGGCAATGCCCCAGGTTTGATCCTCAGCACCACATATATAACTGAGTGGAGGGGGGAAAAAGATGAAAAAATAAAATTGACTCATTCTCTCTCTTTAAAAAATTAGATTAAGGCCGCTCTTGGAAAATAAGATCTAGTACCTATGGATCTGTATTTCTACTGTGTAGCAGCCATCAACTCATATATTTTTTTTAAATTCCTGCTCACAAACAGGTGTTTGAAAAAAAATTCAGACAATTTGGAAATACATAATGTAGAAGATAAAAGTTTCCTGTAATGCCATCTCTTCGGGCCATTGACAGTTTGATGTGTTGTACTTGTGTGTTTTTACTTTATCTTTGGTGCTTGGTGAAGGTATTCTGAATAGTAATGGTAGACAGTAGGGAACCCTGGAGGAAATAGGAATAAAACTCTTGGCTTATTTATGAAGGCTTAATATTTAAAACCTTGTTTCAAAAGAATCTTAAGTTGCTCCCAATGATGCAGGAGGCTCATAAGTTCAAGGCCAAGGCTGGAGCAGTTGAGACACTTGGACCTACACCATGTACACAGTCAAAAGCCATGTGAAAAACTAAATAAAAATTGATTCTTTCTTCACTGTCTCCCCTCTCTCTCTAAAAAAAATTCAAGGCCAGCCTGGGCAAATATGTCAAGACCCTATATCCAATAAATAAATTTAAAGAAGGGTGGGAGATGTAAGCACTCCTGGGTTTAACCCCAGTTCCCATCCCCCACCTCCCAAAAAAATCCTAAATTGCATTTTGTTTATGATATTCCTTTTATTTCCTTTGAAATTTTTGAAAAGGTCTTTGTTGGTTTTGGGATTAATGGTGTATGTTGGAAATTTTCTTTCTTTTGAGAGAGAGAGAAGTAGAGAATCAGTTTTATTTAGTTTTTCATCTGGACTTTGTTTCCTGACACATAGTTGCATATGTGGCACTGGGGTTTGAATCTGTGTCCTCATGCATGCAAGGCAAGCGCTGTAACTGTTCCAGCCCTCTTTTCATTTTTTAAAAACAGGTTCTCAGTAAGTTGCTTAAGGCCTCAGTAAGTTGTTGAGATTGGCTTTGAACTTGTGCTTCTTGTAGAGGTGCACCATGACACCTAGCTAAGGACTGCATTTTATGTTATTTGATTTTTTCCCTGGGAGATTGGGAAATGAGGCATGAACAATTAATATTAAATAAATACTTGTGAAATGCGAAGTGTTTACTGGAATGAAAATATTTGGTGTACAGAATCTTTATTGATACATTTTTAAGATTTAATTCCCATTCAGATAAGTTATTTCTTATTTGTTTTTTAGATATGGGGTTTTGTATGTTGCCTAGGCTGGCCTTGGGCTCCTGAGCTCAAGAGATCCTTCTGCCTTAGATTCTTGTAGAATTAGACTGTTGCTTAAGTCTGGGCTTCAAATGTTGTCTTTAGGACACTAGATATTTATGTTGGGTAAGCTAAAGCTTAATTGCTTAGTGTCTTTATTTTGGGGCTGTGGAAAGTATATTTATTCCCACCAAATTAGTGTTATTACAGCTGTTGTGATGATCTCATTGAATATGGCTTAAATGAACCTTTTTGTTTTTGGTTTTTTAAATACTGGGAGTTGAACCCAGTGTCATTTAACCATTGAGCCACATCCACAGCTCTTTTTGTTTTTTTTAGACAGGGTCTTGCTAAGTTACTCAGAGCCTTGCTGAATTGTTGAGGCTGGCTTTGAACTTGTGATTCTCCTGCCTCAGCCTCTTGAGCGCTGGGATTAGAGTTTATGCCACTGCACCAGGAATAAACTTTTAAAATTCTGTCATTTTTGTGGGGCATGTGTTGCCCTCATACTGTGTAGGTTAATCATTCTGCACCAAAGGTTTGTTTCAGGAATGACAATTTCTTTTTTTCCTCTAACATTTTATTATGAAGGAGTTTGAGCATACAGAAAAGTTGAAAGAATTGTATACCTAGCATCTTTGTGATCATCACTTAGATTCTACATTTGTTAAAGAGAGAAGAATGAGAAAGAGAGAATCAACTTTATTTAGTTTTTCATCTGGTTTTTGTTGCTGACACTTAGTTGTGTATGTGGTGCTGGGATTTTTGAATCTAGGTCCTTGTGTGTGCCAGGTAAGTGTGACACTGCTGAGCCACTGCTCTAGCACAAAGTCCTTTTTATTTATTTATTTTTTTATTTTTTATTTTTTTAAAAGAGAGAGGGACAGTGAGAGAGGCAGAGAAAGAGAGAAACAACTTTATTTAGTTTTTTCACATGGCCTCAGTTGCTCCAACACTCAGTTGTGTACGTGGTGCTGGGGTTTGAACCCGGGTCCTCGTGCTTGCCAGGCAAGCGCTGAAACCACTGAGCCACCGCTCCAGCCCTCCTTTTTATTTTTAATTTGAGACAGAGACTCAAATTAATTTTAGTTTTTAGACAGACTAGGCTTGAGTTCCTAGTCCTTCTGCCTCAGCCTCCTGTGTAGCAGATTAAGGGGTATACCACCACAACTTTTTTTTTTTTTTTTTAATAGTAACCTCTCCTACTGGGTGTGAGGTAGTAATTCATTGTAGTTTTGGTTTGCATTTCCCTAGTGATGATGTTCCATTTGTGTATCTTTTTTGGAGAAATGTCTTTTCAAATCCTTTGCCTGTTTTCCAGTGTGTGTGTGTGTGTGTACATGTATACACACACGCATACGTACATATACATATTTTTTTTTCTTTTTAAGAGAGAGAGGGACAGTGACAGTCAGTTTTATTTAGTTTTTCATGTGGTTTTCGTTGCTCCTAACACTTCATTGTGTATGTGGTGCTGGGGATCCAGCACCCTTCCTCACTCATGCTAGGCAAGTGCTGTAACCACTGCCCACCTCTTTCTTTCTTTCTTTTTTTTTAAGAGAGAGGGAAAGAGTGAGGGAGAGAATCAGTTTTATTTACTTTTTCATCTGGCCTTTGTTTCTGTAACACTCAGTTGTGTATGTGGTGCTGGGGTTTGAACCCTGGTCCTCACACGTGCCAGGCAAGCACTCCAACTGCTGAGCCACTGCTCCAACCCCTTTTTGATATATCTTTAAAGTTACAGCAATACACTTCACATTTAAATATTTGAACATGCATATTGTTAGCTAGAGTTCAGTATTTGCTTATGATTCTCCTGTTTTGCGGGAGGGAAGGTAAAATTTACGTACAGTGATACATGATTGTGATTTCTTTAATTCACAGGTGCCTTATTAGAGGAATTTTTGGGTGCCAGTTCTCAGCTGGAATAGTTTTCTTTTCCTCTAATGATGATGTTTGTTGGATTAGATTAATTTTTTTGTTACATAATTTTTTAATTTTGACTGTATAATTTTATCTTTTTCAACCAGTGTACTAGGATTGAACCCAGGGCCTCATGGGGCCTCTTGCATGCTAGGCAAGTGCTCTTCCACTGAGGTACATCTCCATTCCTTCAATGGGTATATTATTGAGAGGGGATAAGTGTTACCAATTACACTGTAATAACATATAACTAGTGATTTTGTGAGCAAATCTGGATGTAAATATTGAAGAAGTACTTTTATAGATTGGATTTCTTTCTTTTTCTTTTTTTTTCTTTTTTCCAGTAGCAGGGATTGAATTGAGGGGCACTCTATCATTAAGCTACATCCCCAACTCTTTTTTATTTTTATGTTGAGACAGGATCTCAGTAAGTTGTCCAGACTATCCTCAAACTTGGAACCCTTCTGTCTCACCCTCCCAAATTGCTGGAATTACAGGTGTGTATCATCACACAGTCCTCCCCTCCCTGCAAGCACCCCTCATCTCAGACAAACTCTTGCTATGTTACCCAGGCTGGCATCAAACTTCTGGGATTAGGTTTTCCGCCTATCTTAGTTGACACCTGTTTTTTTGTTTTTTTTTTTTTAAAGAGAATTGATTTTATTTTTTTTCCATCTGGGCTTTGTTTCTCCCACTCTTAGATGTGTGTGGGATGCTGGTCCTTGATATGCCAGGCAAGTGCTCAAACCTCTGAGTCACTGCTCCAGCCCGGTCTTAGCCTTCTAAGTAGCTGCAGGCAGGAACCACCATCCCCAGCCTATATTGGCAGTTCCTCTCCCCCCAATAAATGCTTTTCCAAAATAAATGTATTTTATGTGCATTATCACCTTTAATTCCATACAAGGTCAGTGAAGAGTTACTTATTTGTGACACTGGGGATTAAACACAGGGACCTTCTACCACTGAGCTACATCCCCAGGCCTTTTTATTTTTTATTGTGAGACAAGGTCTCCCAGAGTTGTCTGGATTGGTCTCAAACTCAATCCTCCAGCCTCACCTTCAGGAGCAGCTGGGATTACAGGTGTTTGTTACCACCCCCAGCAAGTTAATATAGTCTTTGAATATAAGTTATTTAGAACTTCTGGGAGAAATTTTAAATTCCTTCTCTTCCTTTTTTTCTTTTTTAAAATTTTACCAGCGATTGAACTCACGAGTGCCTAACTACTGAGCCACATCTCCATCCCTTTTTATTTTATTTTTTTAAAGAGAGAAGGACACACAGAGAGACAGAATCAATTTTTGTTGTTTTTCACATGGCTCTCGTTGCTCTGACACTTAGTTGTATACGTGGGTGCTGGGATTTGAACTCGTGCACTCACGCATGCCAGGCAAGCGCTGTAACTGCCGAGCCACCGCTCCAGCCCCCCCCTTTTTAAAATTTTTTTATTTTTGAGCAACCTTACAAGATTTTAACAAAATAATATAAAATGTGTATAAAATGTGTATATATTCTGGATATTGCAGTTATCCCCAGGAGTGCCCCCCCCAATTACCCTCCCTTATCCCTCCCTTCCCCTTCCCATTATAACTCTAAAAAAAATATTAGATTGTAAAGCATTACATCTTATCTGGATTTAACTCGTGTTACTAGACCAACTTTCTCATTGTCCAGGGTCTAGTCCCCACCTCCACAGATGAGTGGAGATAATCGACCCTTAGATCTCTGGGTTAAGCTGATTTTACTCATCATGATCTCTTCCATAACCATCCATTTACCCTCGAAGGCTGCAATATCATTGTTTCTAATTGCTATGTAATATTCCATGGTATAAATGTACCAAAGTTTTTGGATCCATGCGTCCAGTGAGGGTCACTGGGGTTGTTTCCATAGCCTAGCAATAGTAAATTGTGCTGCTATGAACATCTATATTGCTGTGTCACTGTAATGTGCTGATTCTAAGTCCCCTGGAAAGATACCCAGGAGGGGAATAGCAGGGTCGTATGGTGGAGTCATCCCTAATTTTTTAAGGATTCTCCATACTGCTTTCCAGAGGGGCTGTACCAGTCTGCAGCTCCACCAACAGTGTGTTAGTGTGCCTATCTCTCCACATCCCCTCCAGCATCTATTGTTGTTTGTTTTCTTCATCTTTGCCATTCTGACTGGTGTAAGGTGATATCTTAATGTGGTTTTCATTTGCATTTCTCTGATTACTAATGATTTAGAGCACTTTCTCATGTATTCATTTCCAGCCCCCCTTTTTATTTTTTATCTTGAGACAGGGCCTCAGTAAGTTGCTGAGGCTGAGTTTGAACTCATGATCCTCCTGCCTTAGCCTCCTGAGCCACTGGAATTATAGGCATGTACCGCAGTGCCCACTTCTCTTTTTTCTTTTTTGTTGGTACCAGGGATTGAACACAGGGGATCTTAACCACCAAGTCACGCCTCCAGTCCTTTTTATTTTTTTATTTTGAGACAGGGTTTTGCTAAGTTACTTAGGGCCTGGCAGAGTTGCTGAAGCTGGTTTTGAACTAGTGGTCCTCCTGTCTCAGCCTCCACGTTGCTGTGATTACTGGTGTGCACTACCACTTCATCCCCGCTTTCTTTTTTGAGAAAAAGGATTATAATATACACATTTTATACCAACATAAAGCTGGGTGTGGTGGTGAATGCCTGTAATCCCAGCAACTCAGGAGGCTGAGGCAGGAGGATCACGATTCCAAGCCAGCTTCAGCAATTTAATTTAGGCCCTAAGCAATTTAGTGAGACCTTGTCTCAAAGTGAAAAATGAAAAGGACTGGGGTTGTGACTCAGTGGTTAAGCACCCCTGGATTCAATCCCTGGTACCAAAAACATTTTTCAAAAGTACTTGAAAAATTATGCAGATCAAAATCTTATGAAACTTAAATATGACATAAAAACTTGTTTTTGGGGGGGCATTACTGGGAATTGAACCTGGGGTGATTTACCTTTGCATTCTATTGCCCTAGCTTTTTATTTTATTTTTTTCAAGAGAGAAGGTCAGGAGAGAGACAGAGAAAGAGAAACCGCTTTATTTAGTTTTTCACATGGCCTTAGTTGCTTTAACATAACACTTAGTTGTGTACTTGGTGCTGGGGTTTGAACCCGGGTCCTTGGGCTTGCCAAGCAAGCGTGAAACTGCTGAGCTACCGCTCCAGCCCCTAGCTTTTTATTTTATATTGCTGATGCTGGCCTTGATTTTGCATCCTCCTTGACTGAGCCTTGAGTGGTTGAGATTCACAGGTGTGGGACACACAAAGAAACTTTCAAAGCATAGTCATTTTATTATTAAATGGTTTCTTTTCTTTAGTGTGGATGTGTAAGTGATAAAAATTTTGTCACGTAGGCACAAGGGAAACTAAAGAACTCTAAAGCTGTGTTGACAAATAAATACTAGTTGAACACTTTAGAAATGCTCAAATGAAATTGTTTTACAGTCTGTTTGGATTTAGCCATTGTAGTGAATAATTTCCTGGCAAATTTTTATGTACCCTTGGATCAGAAGCAGTGGATCTAGTATTCATGTGTATCAACAGCTCCATCAATATCTGTTTTGTGTTTTATTTTTTCCCTTTTTTTTGGCAGGGGGATTGAACCCAGGGGCACTTTACCACTGAGCTATATCTCCTGCCCGCACCAGGCCTTTTTAGTTTGAGACTCACTAAGTTGCTAAGATTGGCCTCAAATTGCAATCCATTCACCTCAGCCTACCAAGTTGCTGGGATTACAGGTGTGCACCACTGTGCTGAGCCTAATAGTTATTTCTTGAATGAATGATAGTGTCATTTAAATGTTGAAAAAGATTTATCAGTTATGATAATTTTTATTTTTTTGAAACAACTCAGAAGGAAGTTTATTTTTTATTTATTTATTTTTTTAAAGAGAGGACAGTGAGAGAGAGAATCAATTTTTATTGAGTTTTTCACATGGCTTTAGTTGCTCTGACACTTAGTTGTGTACATGGGTTGCTGGGGTTTGAACCCATGTAGTTGTGCATGCCAGGCAAGCACCGTAACCACTGAGCCACCGCTCCAACCCCCAGAAGGAAGTTTAATGAAAAAGAATTTTAATGCAGTTATCCAGAGTGCACGCTTTTTCATAATACCTAGTACTGACCATCTATGTGTTGGTTTGAAGTACCTGCCTACCTGAGCCATGAATATAAATGAAAGATGAATTAATTGAATTTGAAGTTTTCAACGAAATTACTGCTCTGGTTATTAGGAAACCAAGGTTTTGTTTTGTGCAGAAGTACTGCATAGGGGCTAAAGTGGTGGCTTAGCGGTTACAATGCTTGCCCAGCATGTGCAAGTATATGTGTTCAAAACCCAGCACCCATGTACACAACTAAGTGTCAGAGCAACGAACGAAAGCCGCATGAAAAGCTCAATAAAGAAATATATTCTCTCGTCTCATTGTACTCTCTTTTAAAAAAACAAAAGTATTGCATAGCCTGGCATGGTGACACATGCCTATAATTCTAGACCATGAGTTCAAGGCCACCCTTGGCAATTTAGCAAGGCTTTGTCTCAAAAAATAAAAAGGAGTGGAGGTGTAGCTCAAGAGTTAGGGTGCCCCTGAGTTCAATCCTAGTACCCTTCCCCAACCCTCACCCCTAAGAAAGTAATTGCATAAACGTCACTGACCAAATTATTTGTGTGTTGAGTTCAGGTATCTGCTTAAGTGAGCCATGAATTATAAATGGAATATAAAGTACTTAATTTTTGAAATCAACTAATATTGCTCTGTTAGTAGGAAATTAAAGTTTTTGTGTACAAGTCAAAAATATTGCATAAACTGTAACTTTGTATGTTTTTCCATGTATCATTTGATCTTGTGCTTTCCTGATTTTATTCTAGTAACTAATCTTACTGAACTGCCAACAGGAAATCAAGGTACTTTCTGAGGAGAGATCTTTGGTTTCCTTTTGGTGTAAAATATCACTGTAAAGTTACAGAAATGCAGGCTTTGTTTACTAATTACAGCTTGTAGAAAAATCACTGCTCAAGTTTAGATTGCACATCTTTAATACAGAAGGTTTTTCTTCCATTTTAAAGCGTTGTTCATGTAAAATCCAGATTTTCATTTAGAAACTTGAATAATCTAATTACTGTTGAAAATATTCAAAACTGAACTTTTTTCTTTGCTACGTTTCTTGTTAAAATAATTTATCAAGATGTAATAGTGTGAACGTTTTTCTCACTGAGTAGTTAGCTCCTGAATTTGGACCTAATGGCGAGTTAGGCAAACTGTAGGGATTTAACTGATTTCTCTCCCCCTCCCCCTTTTTTTTTTTTTTTTTTTTTTTTTTTTGGATACTGGGGATTGAACCTAGAGGCCCTTTACGCCTGAGCTACATCCCTGTTCTCTTTTATTTTTTATTTTTGAGAGAGGATCTCACTGAGTTGCATAGGGCCTTGTTCAGTTGCTGAGGTTGGGCCTTGAATTTGGGATCCTCCTTACTTGACCTTGTGGGTCACCGGGATTACAGGTGTGTGCCACTGTGCCTGGTTTGGGATTTAACTCAGTTGTACGAATATGTCTATATCAACTTTGTTTATTGAGGTTGATTCTAGAAACTTAAAAGCATTTTAAGGATTTGATTTATTGTTGTTATAAGCTTATTTAAATGAAATGAAAGTTATTTTTGTGTTGTTAGGAATCAAACCCAGGGCCTCATGCATTCTAGGCAAGCATCTACTGTTCAGCTATTAAACCTCCAGCTCTTGTTTCTAGCTGTCCTGTTACCATAGGTAATTTTTTTTTTTTTAAGAGAGAGAGGGACAATGAGAGAAAGAACCAATTTTATTTAGTTTTCATGTAGCATTTGTTGCTCCCATACTTGGTTGTGTACGTGGTGCTGGAGTACGAACCTGCATATTTGTGCATGCCAGTTAAATGCCATAGATAAATCTTCTATGATTGTTTCCCCTTCTCCCAAAACATGTATCTGATTTGGTATTACAACACATTTTTTCTGGTGTTCTGTTAAAATATTTGATTTCCTAAACAAAAACTTTATTTTTTAAAGAGAGAGAGGGAGGGGCTGGAGCATGGCTCAGTGGTTTCGGCGCGCGCTTGCCTGGCAAGCACGAGGACCTGGGTTCAAACCCCAGCACCATGTACACAACTAAGTGTTGGAGCAACGAAGGCCATGTGAAAAACTAAAAAAAATTGTTTATCTGTCTCTCTCGCTGTCCCTCCCTCTTTAAAAAAAAAAAGAGAGGGGTAGTTGAGAGAAAGAGAAAGAATCAGTTGAATTTTTCACTTAGCCTTTGTTGCTCTGATACTTGGTTGTGAACATGGTGCTGGGGTTCAAGCCCGGGTCCTCACGCATGACAGGCAAGCTCTGTAATGCCGAGCCACTGCTGGTGCCAGCCCCAACAAAATGTATTTAATCTTTATGTGAATTGATACTGATTTATTTTGCTAGCCTGCACACCCCACTCATTCAGTGGGTTTATTCATTATATATGTGTGCATACTTCCTTTTCACTGCTGTAATCTTCATTATGTGTATGTGCCACTTTTATTTTACATGTTTTCCTATTTTTGGTATGCAGAGTGCTGCCAAGAATATTCTTGCATATTTTCTACTGACTAGGGAGAATTTCTCTAGGGTTTATACCTAAAAGTGGAATTGCTAGGTCAAAGATAGTGCACCTTTTTGGGGGTGTGTGTGTGTTTGCGCAGTGTGGCTTGAACCCAGGGCCTCATGAATGCTAAGCATGTGTTCTACCACTGAGCTACATCCTCTATCAGATGTGCTCTTCAAAATTATTACCATGTTATTTTCCAGAAAGATGGTACTATGTACTCCCAACAGCATTAAACAAGCATTTCTATAGCTGCATATTGTAATGACACTTTTTTTTTAAGAGAAAGAGGGATGAGAGAGAGAGAGAGAGAGAAACCAGTTTTATTTAGTTTTTCATGTAACTTTCATTGCTGTCACATTTTGTTGTGTATGTGATACTGGGGTTCAAACCCAGGACCTCATGCATGCCAGGCAAGCACCATAACCACTGAGCCATTGCTCCAGCCCCTGTAATAACACTTGATATAGTTTGTTTTTTTTTGTTTTTTTTTAAGAGTGAGAGGGGTTGGAGTGGTGGCTCGGCAGTTCCTATGTTTGTCTGGCATGTGCAAATACACAAGTTCGAACCCCAGCACCAGGTACACAATGAACTGTTGGAGCAATGAAGGCCACATGAAAAACTAAATTAAAAAATTGATTCTTTCTTTCACTGTCCATCTTTCTAAAAAAAAAAAAAAGAGAGAGAATCAATTTTATTTAGTTTTTCATGTGGCTTTCGTTGCCCTGAGACTTTGTTCTATGCATGGTGCTGGGGTTTGAACTCACGTCCTTGGGCATGCCAGGCGAGTGCCGTAATGGCTGAGCCACCTCTCCAGCCCTGAAGATTAGTATCTTTATGTTTTATAAAGGTTTCTTCTTTTTTTAAATTGCCCTGCACTTTTTTGGGGGTGGGTACAGATTGTGTGTGTGTGTATGATTTTTTTTAGTATAAAATAGGATTTATTCAAACGAGAAAAGAGACAGAAAAAGGACCTATAGGGGTTGCCCAGATTTATCAATCTTTTCAATCTTATCAATCTTTTTAAAATTCTAATTTTTTTTTTGAGATGGGATCTTGCTGTGTTGCCCCAGCTGACCTCGAATGATTCTTTTGTCTTAGCTTTTAAGTAGTGGGGACTATAGACATACCATTGGGCTGGGAGTCCTTAACTTTTATAGTTTGTGTTTATAATATTTTGATTGAAATCCTTTCTCTATCCTGTATTCACACAGATATATTCTTGTATTTTCTTCTAAAAGTTTTAAAACTTTCCGCATTCATTTAGTGTTCGTTTTGCTTGTTTTAAAAATCCACTTGTGGGGTGCTGGAGTGGTGGTTCAGTGATTGGAGTGCTTGCCTGGCATGTGTGAAGACCTGGATTCAAACCCCAGCAGCACATACACAAGTAAGTGTTGGAAAAACAAAGGCCAGATGAAAAAAGTTTGATTCTCTCTCTTTTTTTTTTAAACAGTTTTTTTTAGTTTTTCATGTGGCATTCGTTACTCTGAGACTTTGCTGTGTACATGGTGCTGGGGTTTGAACTCAAGCACTCGCATGTGCAAGGTAAGCACTGTAACCATTGAGCCACCTCTCCAGCCCCTCTCTCTTTTTTAAAGAGAGAGGGACAGTGAGAGAAAGAATCAATTTTATTTAGTTTTTTCATGTGGCTTTTGTTATCAGAGACTCCGTTGTCTTCATGGTGCTGGGGTTTGAACTTGTGTACTTGTACATGCCAGGGAAGTGCTGTATCCGCCAAGCCACTGCTTCAGCCTTCTCCTCTCCTTTTTTTTTTTTTTTTTTTTGGTACTGGAGATAGGAACCCAGGGCACTTTATCATTGAACTATATCCCCAGTTAGTTCGTTCGTTCGTTCGTTTGTTTTTTTTTTTTTTTTTAAGAGAGGGACTGAGAGAGAGAGAATCAATTTTCATTTAGTTTTTCATGTGGCCTTCATTGCTCTGATACTTTGTGTACGTGGTGCTGGGGATTGAGCTCCAGCCCCTCCCCAGTTCTTTTTATTTTGTTTTTTATTTTTTTGGTACCAGGGATTGAACTCAGGGGTACTTAACCACTGAGCCATACCCCAGTGGCCCCCCCTTTTTTTTTTTAAAGATAGAAGGACAGTTGAGGGAGAGAGACAGAGAGAATCAATTTTTATTGAGTTTTTCACATGGCTTTCACCGCTCTGACACTTTGCTATATATGTGGGTGCTGGGGTTTGAACCCTTGTACTTGAACATGCAGAGCAAACGCTGCATCTGCTGAGCCACTGCTCCAGCCCCCCCCCTTATTTGTTTTTGTTTTTTGAGACAGGGTATCATTAAGTTGCTTAGGGCCTTGCTAAGCTAATGAAGCTGGCTTTGAACTTATGATCCTTCCTGTGTTGTTGGGATTACTGGAGTGTGTTACTGTACCTGGCTCCTTTGTATTTTTTATTTTGAGATAGGGTCTTAACCAGTTCCTGAGGCTGACCTTGAATTTGGGATTCTTCTGCCTCAGCCTCCTGTGTTGCTGGGATTACAGGCATGTGCCACCACAATCAGCTATTTTCATTTTTCTCATATGATTGGTTTTAGTATTTATTAATATTCTGAGTCTCCAGTCCTGACTTGTTTTGGTCCTTTGTATGGGTGGCATTTATTTATGCCTTTTTACCACAGCTTAAAACTTTCATAGTTTTATGTTTGAGAAATTGTAAAAATATTAATGAAATCCAAAACCAAATTTCCAAAAGATAGTAAACAGGATTATGAAACCAAGGCCAGCATGAGTCCAAGTGGCAGAATTTAATCTCTTAAGAGGAAGAACTCCATTTGTAAGAATAACTGACAGGTGACACAGTTCTTAGTAATAAGATTTGCAATTTTATGCCAGTTTTTTTTTTTTTAAGTAACCATTTTTTCCTAGTTAAATTTTTTAAAAAAGAATTTTTTTTTCTTTTTAATTTGAGCAATGCTTCTCTGACACTTAGTTGTGTATGTGGTGCTGGGGTTTGAACACGGGTCTGTAACCAGTGAACCACTGTTCCAGCTCCTGTCCTAGTTAAATTTCAGAACACAGGGCTAATTCTGATGAGCTGTTGATGTTAATTATGAAAGTTTTTGGAATTAAGAGGCTTTTTTTTTTGTACTAGAGATTGAACTTGGGCATTTTACCATGGAGTTACCATTGTGTTAGAACCTGCTAAATTGCTGAAGTTGGCCTTGAACTTGGTATCATCCTATTCAGCCTTGCAAGCAGCTGGGATCACGGGCATGCACTGCCACATCCAGCTAATAAGATGCCTTTTTTTTTTTTTTAAAGGAGAAAAAGAATCAGTTTTATTTTTTCAAGTTTTTGTTTTTCCTACCCTTAGTTGTGTATGTGATGCAGGGGTTTGAACCTGGGTCCTTGTGCATGCCAAACAAGTGCTGTACTGCTGAGCCTCCTCTCCAGGCTCTAAAAAATGCATTATTTGAGGGGCTCATTTTAGTTGTGGCTGGCTAGGTAGCCTTGAGAATTGGTATTTTGTGGGAGGATGCTCACTGTTCCCTAATGGTGTTTATAAATTGCTATTGGACTAGCAGCTGCAAAATAGGAGCAATTTTTTTTCTTTTATTTTTAGGACATTTATTTTCTAGAACTAGAAGACTATGAATATTTTGGATTAGGTGTGTTTTTAATTTTTGAAAGATTTTTGACATTTCTAAGATTAGTTCCTTTTTCTTTTTTTTAAAGACAGGGATAGTGAGAAAGAGAAAAAGAATGAATCAATTTTATTTTTTAGTTTTTCTTGTGGGTTTTGTTGCTGTGACATCTCATTGGGTGCATGGTGCTGGGGTTTGAACCCATGTCCTCATGAACGCCAGGCAAGCGCCATAACCGCTGAGCCTCCAGCCTCTCTGAGATTATTTCTACTGGTAGGTTTGGTTGAAAGTAAGTTTAATTTGGCAGTTTTCTGAGAAATAGTTACTGAACTATGTTAAGTCTAGTAGTTACTTCCAATTTGTAATTTATAAAAAAGAAAACCTTTAAAGCTAAATGTGCTTTAATGTTTTCTCTAGCATGTGCAAACTGATATTCAAAGCTGAATGAAAAATTAAATACAACTTAAAATTTCTGTTTTACTATTCTCATTTAGGTATCCTGTTTTTCCTAGTTACAGTTTTGGAGCCCTGGTTCTTCTTTTTCATTTCAAAGTCAAATCAGTTATTTGTTGAATGTCACATACAGTATGGTTAGGGAAGTTTCAGGCTTTTCTCTGCTTTTGATGGCCTTATCAAGAATGTTCTGTTTCTTGTTCCTTCCTGTGCAAACTTTACCTAAGAGTCAGGTCAAATAACAAGCCTTCCTTGGGAAGCCTTCCTTTGTTCCCCTGAAAGTCACTTCCATGTATTACCTGGTTCTCTGTATATACATATGAACTCTTCAAAGGCCAGGAAAGTGTTTTAGATGTGATAAGTATATATCTTGTTAAATGATTAAATGCGTTTGGTCAAGGGTCTCTTCTCTTCAAATCTGATGGCTTCCTAACTTACCTGTAATTTTCTCATCCTAACCCACTGTCTTATTCCAACAGTTTAACAGCTTAGAAACATGCAGTGGCTTTACCACTCTCAGAGATAAAGACTACTTTTCTTTTTAGTTGGCATTTGAGGCAAGCTACATTTGGTTTGGTTCCACCCTTAACTCTTTTTTTTTTTCTTTCCTTGACTCTTGAACATTGCTCGACTGGCCCTTGAACTTTTTTTATTTTGGTACTGGATCTCTAACCTGGGGTGCTTTACCACTGAGCCACAACCCCAGTCCTTTTTTAAATCTTTTTATTGTTTTTCTTTTCTTTTTAAAGAGAGAGAGGGACAGTGAGAGAGAGAGAAAGAGAATCAATTTTATTTTAGTTTTTCATGTGGCCTTCATTGCTCCGAGACTGTTGTGTATGTGGTGCTGGGGTTTGAACTCTCATACTTGTGCATGCTGGGCAAGCACCGTAACTGCTTAGCCACCGCTCCAGCCCCCCGCCTTTTTTTTTTGTACCAAGAATTGAATCTAGGGGCACTGAGGCACTCCCCAGCCATTTTTAGTTTTTATTTTGAGACAGGGTCTCACTAAGTTGCTTAGGACCTTGCTGAATTGCTGAGACTAGCTTAGGACTCAAGATCCTCTTGCTTCAGCCTCCTGAGCTGCTGGAATTACAGGCATGTGCCACTGTGCCTAATATCAGCTAGAATTTTTAAATGTCTTGCTTACCTTCCCAGGGCCCAGGTAAAGGGTCTTTTTTTTTTTTTTTTTGTTAATGGGGATTGAATCCAGGGATATTTAACCACTGAGCCACATCCTCACCCCTTTTTATTTTTTTATTTTGAGACCAGGCCTCACTAAGTTCCTGAGGCTGGCCTTGAATTTATGATCCTCCTGCCTCAGCTTCCCATGTCTTTGGGATTGTGTGCCACCATGCCCAGCTGAAGTCTTTCAATCAATAACAATTTTGAAAATAGTTAGAATTATAGATCATCTGATAATGTTCTGTCCTATGTGCTTACAACTGTTCCACATGATTTTCATGTATTGGCCCATTTAATCATTCCCAAAATCCTGGGGGGGGTATGATCATGAACTGCATTTACAGATGGAATTGAGTCAAGGCGAGATAAAGTATTAGATCTGGAATGGCACAGCTCGTCAGAGGTAGAGCTGGATGCAGTCCTAAGTAGTCTGGTCTCTTTCCTGCATCTCCCTGTGCTGGGGCAGGCTCACTGTGGTGTGCAGGGATAAACAATATGATATCTGAAAGTTTCAAGCACAGTGTAGGAATATAAAGTGAGGCCTTGTTATTGGAGAATGGTCTCAGACAAGGCACTGTAGTAAATTCATTTAAAAATAATGGGGGAAAGTGGGGTAAAGTTTATTTTGAGAAAAATGAAACTAACAATTCTGAAAATGACATCTTGTTTAATAAATGTAGGCTATATTTGTAATTCTGCTAAATTTTTTTGTTTTAAGAGGAAGAGAGGGGCTTGAGCTGTGGCTCAGCAGCAAGTACATGGGTTCAAACCCCAGCACCTACGTACACAACTAAGTGTCAGAGCAACGAAAGCCATGTGAAAAACTCAATAAAAAATTCTCTCTCTTCTCTCTCTCACTCACTGTCCTATCTTTAAAAAAAAAAAAAAACAGAGAGAGAGAGAATCAACTTTTTAGTTTTTCATCTGACCTTTGTTTTCTGTCACCTAGCTGTGTAAGTGGTGCTGGGGTTCAAACCTGAGTCCTCGCACATGCCGGGCAAGAGTCGTGACCGCTGAGTCACTGCTGCAGCGCCTTGTGGTTTTTTTTAATCATGACGCTTAGTCCCCCCTACCTTGATATGGGGGATTGATTGAACCTAGGGGTGCTTTACCACTGAACTACATCCCCAGTCCTTTTTTTTTTTTTTTTTTTTTAAAGAGAGATGGATAGTGAGAGAGAGAGAATCAATTTTTATTTAGTTTTTCATGTGGCTTTCGTTGCTTCCACAATTCGTTGTGTTTGTGGTGCTGGAGTTTGAACCTGGGTTCTTGTGCATACCAGGGCAAGCGCTGTAATCACCAAGCCACCCTCCAGCGCCCCTTCTTATTTTTTATTTAGAGACAATGTCTTGTTAAATTGTCAAAGTTGCCCTCAAATTTGTAATCTTCCTGCCTCAGCCTCCCAAATTGCTGGGATTACAGGCATACACCACCAAGCCCAGCTTGGAAGGACTTTTTTTTTTTTAAAGAAAGAGGGGGGAGAGAGAGAGAGAGAGAAGCAATCTTTATTTAGTTCTTCATGTGAATTTCATTCCTTACTTTGTTGTGTACATGGTGCTGGGGTTTAGAACTCGCATCCCCGTGCTTGCCAAGCAAGCACTGTAACCGCTGAGCCACCACTCCAGCCCCTTGGAGGGACTTTTTAACTACAGAATTTCCAGTGCCTAGGATAGTACCTAGTATGTAGTTGGTAATAAACACATTTTTTTGTTGTTGTTGTTGAATGAATGGATAGTAATGTATACAAAAGAAAGAGGATCTGTTGCAAATAGTCTAGTATCTTTGCTAAAACACTAGTGTCTAGGGAAGTTCAAGAGATGGAGTCTGTAAAGAATGACTGTGGGGCTGGAGCCATGACTCAGTGGTTATAGTGCTTGCCTGGCATGCTCAGGTACACAGGTTCAAACCCCAGCACCATGTATACACTGAAGTGTTGGAGTAGTGGAGGCCACATGAAAAACTCAATGGAAATTCATTCTTTATCCCACCCTCTCACTGTCCCTCTTTCTTAAAAACAAACAGACAAACAAAAAACAACTGGATGGCCAGATTATCAGTGGTAGGACAAGTTGGCAGGGTTGGGGAATAAAAACTGCTAGTAGGGATGATCCTAAGCTTTAGATGTCTCCTTACTGTCACAGAATCAAATAGCTAAGGACTGGATCCTCAGATCCAGTTTTTATTGCAACAGTGTTCTTGTTGCAACAATGGAAAATGAAAGACTTGTTGAAATGATAAAATTCTTGCCAGTATTTGAGGCGAGTTTAGTTAATAGAAAGGAAACACAATGAGGTAGTAAAATGGAAGGTTTTTGCCTGAGTTTTTGCCATCTGGTTAGAATTTGAAGACTAGATGTGTTGGAATAGTTAATGTCTTTAATTCAGAGAGTAAGAGCAGTTTTCAGTCCTGTAGCAGTCATGGGATTTCCCTCACTGGGCAGGCTAACTGATGTGAAACCTGTGTTTCTGGAGTTAGGAAAGTGAGGTGGATGTTAGCTGATGTAGCCCTAGCATGAATTCTAAAGATAAAGTACAAGAATACATGTAAAACTATTTTGAAAGAATGGGTTTTCAAAAGTTTCAAATAATTTTACTTTTGTCAATTGCGTATATATCAACATTGTCTTTAATTTAGTAATGGGTCTGACTGAATACTACGCTCATCTGGAGAAATCTGTCTCATCCTGTTAGTGATTTTAAGAGTAGGTTTTTGTTGGTTGTGTGTAATGTTAATTATCTGATTACTGTTGGTATAAGTCATAAGTTTATTGCTTGAATATTCAGTTTACTCAGCAAACACATCAGTGTTAGGTATGTAAAGAGTTTATAGTCCAGTGAGGGACTTGATATGTTAACAGATCATGAGATGAGTATAAAGAGAGACCTTGCTAGGATATTACAGAGGGCAGAACCTAATTCAGCCTGGGAAAGCCAGAGACAGCTTTGGGGTAGGAGACCCTCATAGGAATTTGTTAAGAAAGGGACAGTGAGAGAGAGAAAAAGAATCAGTTTTATTTAGTTTTTTATGTGGCTCTCGTTCCAACACTTCGTTGTACACCTGGTGCTGGGGTTTTAACCCACGTCCTCATGCATGCCAGGCAAGCACTGTAACCTCTGAGCTACTCACTGGTCCAGCCCCCATAGGAATGTTTAAGCATTTGGTGAAAGGGAAAGGGGTAGGGCTATATTTTAGTTTGAAGATTCTATGACTGCAAAGAGTTTGCATCCATAGGGGTTTTTTTTTTTTTTTTTAAGAGAGAGGGACAGTAAAAGAGAATCAATTTTTTTATTTAGTTTTTCATGTGGCCTTTGTTGCTCTGACACCTGATTGTGTACGTGGTGCTGGGGTTTGAACCTGTGTACTTGCGCATGCTGGGCAAGTGCTGTAACCACCAAGCCACTGCTCCAGCCCCTAGATCCATAGTTTTAAGAAATACTTTCCTTCCTGACTAAACAAGCAAGGATTCAGCTATGTGCAAGCCACAGAGTTCAGATATTGGTAAGGTGGGTAGCATGCCACAGCGACAGTGAATGCTGAGTAAATGCAGAAATGAAGATTAATGTCAAGGGGGTTGGAGCGGTGGTGGCTTGACAGTTGCGGGGCTTGCCTGGCATGCGCAAGTACGAGAGTTCAAACCCCAGCACCATGTACACAGCGAAGTCTTGGAGCAACAAGAGCCATGTGAAAAACTAAAAGATTAATGTCGAGACTGCATTTTCAGATTATTCAGATCTTGCTTGTCTTCCTTCTTTATAGTAATATGAAACACTAACACTTTAGTAACAAGCGGGAGTGAGGATATATGAGATTGCTGGTGTTGGAACTTGGTTTTCATTTCTGTTTTGATAATTTACCTAGCTTTGATGTATGACTCTCCTCATAGATCTAGAAACATTTAGACAACTGGAGAAAAAGGGTTTTTTGTGTATGTGCCTTTTAGGAGTGGGGATGGAGATATTTTTTTGGTTCCAGAGATTGAACTCAGGGGTACTCAACAACTGAGCCACATCCGAAGGCATTTTTATTTTGAGACAGGGTCTTGATAAGTTGCCACATTGCTGAAGCTGGCCTGGAAGACGTGATCTTCCTGCCTCAGCCTCCTGAGTTGCTGGGATTACAGGTGTGTGCCAACACATCTGGCTGTATTGGGAGTATTTTAACTTGACATGTATTTGTTAAAATTAGTTCAGCATTCCTCAGCTGAATTTTTTTCTTATTTCAAAGTTCACCAGGTTGAATTATGAAGCTTGTTGACTAGTCTTGCATAATGCATACCCTAGCTCTTGAAATATTGCCAGTAGGTGTGTCAGATTACAAGAATGAAGGTTTTAGCTTTCCATGCTGTGGGAAGTTCGGTGGATGAAAATGTGTGTCAGGCAGACTCCAGAGGCAGACCAGTACATTTTGGGAGAGAATCCTGTGTTCGCTGGGGGTAAGACTGAGAACTAGAGTTTTTGTTTATGGATTTCAAACATCCATAATGGTATCTATGGAGGTATGGGAAGCTGTTTTATTACTTATTTTCTCTCATTTCAGATTTGCATCCTGACTTTGTAAATTGGAGAGGCCAGTGGTACTGCCAGTGTACTTTGAAGAAAGTCCGGATCTAGTGCATGTCAAATCATTGTTTTAATAAGGTAAATGTGTGGTGGTTGAAAAGAACTAATAACTTCACTGATTTGTAAAACCAGTGTTATATGTTGAAAGTTGATTATCCAGGGGATTCCTTAATGGAAGTTCTGTGTTCATAATGCAATATATATTTGAAAGAGATCATCCACAGATTTAATAAGTGTGTGTATGTATATATACACATATATGTTTGTGTATATATGGTAGTATTTCGGTGAACAATAGTTTTCAAGCATATGTTACTTGAGTGTATATGTTTAATCAAAATTGAGGTGGTAGGGGCTGGAGCGGTGGCTCAGTGGTTTCGGCGCTTGCCTCGCAATTGCAGGGAAGTGGGTTGGTAACCTAGCACCACGTATACAATGAAGTGTCTGAGCAACAAGGGCCCCCAAAAAAACTAAATAAAATTGATTCTCTCTCTCACTGTCCCTCTCTCTTAAAAAGAAAAAAATTGAGGTGGTAGTTTTTGTCACCTGGTTCTTGTAGAGAGAGGGATAGAGGAAGAGAGAGAATCATCTTTACTTTTCCATCTGGATCTTGTTTTTCTGACATTTAGTTGTATATGCTGGAGTTTGAACCCAGGTCCTTATATGTGCTCAGCAAGCAGCTGTAACGCTGAGGCATCATTCCAGCCCCCCTCTTTGCAGTTTTTTGTTTTGTTTTGTTTTTTTTTTAAAGAGAGAGGGACAGTGAGAGAGAAAGAATCAATTTTATTTAGTTTTAGCCTTCTTTGCTCTGAAACTTCATTAAGTATGTGGTGCTGGGATTTGAACTTTCGTGCTTGTGTGTGCCAGGCAAGCACCCTCAAGCACCATAACTACTGAGCCACTGCTCCAGCCCCGCCCTTTGCAATTTTGAATAGCTTATGGGATTTCATTATGGATGTTCCATGGAATGTCTTTTAATTCATCTTTTTGGTAGATAATGAGCTTTTTCCTCATTTCTCCTATCATAGATGACTGTGACATGTAAGTAAATTATTGTGTTTGTTTGGTTTCTTCCTATAGTACATGCTTTTTTCTTTAAAAAGTCAGGTATAGTGGCACATGCCTGAACAGTACAGTCAGCTTGGGAGACTGAGGCAGGAGGCTTCACAAGTTCAAGGACAGCCTCAACAATTTGGTGAGAACTTCAGGGACATAGCAAAATCCTGTCTCAAAATAAAAAATCAACAAAGGACTGGGGATGTAGCTCAGTGGTAAAGCACCCCTGAGTTTGATCCCCAGTGCTAAAAAATAAATATCTGCTTATAATTTATTTGTATTTAAAATCTTTTTATTTTTTATTTGTTTATTATTTGTCTTTTGCAGTGCTGGGAATCAGATTTAGGGCCTTTTGGATGCTAGGCATGTGCTCTGCCACTGAGCTACAACTCCCAAAATTTTATTGATACATGTGCAAAACAAATCATACCATGTCAAACCATCAACTTCACAGAACTTTTCATAAAAAACAGCAGTCCTTCTCAGTTCCCCTTCCCAGTCCCTGAAGGAATTGTTTTCAACATTCTGCTCTTTCTTTTGGTATTCTCTCTCTAGCACCCCCTCCCCCATTGTGGTGGTTATTGGTAGGCTTCCATGACCATCTCAAATGAGCATATTTATTTTCACTCTGGTTATAATAGCAGTGTTCATGACTGACCATACTTTGGTTATGTATAAGTTTTTCAAAGATTAGTCATGTTGCATGCCATGATGTTTCCTTTTTTGCAGAGTCCAGTGCAGCTGTCATGCTCTTGTCATCCTCTGGGAGATTTTCCCTCCTTCTCTTGGACTGGGTCTTTCCTCAGGTTTCCCTCCCTGCCCCTTGATTGAGCTGTTGGTTTTGGAGGAATATCTTTACCTTTCTCAGTTAGGTTCCTGGGGGAAGGGTACAACATGAGTGGTAAATTTTTAAGACATTGCAGATCTTAAAATGTATTCACTCTGCCCTTATGTTGATCTTTAGTTGTTAGGTATAGAATTGAAATTTAAAAAAAAAAATTTTTTTTTAAAGAGAGAATCAGTTTTATTCAGGCTTTCATTTAGTTTTCGTTGCTCCAACACTTAGTTGTGTATGTGGTGCTGGGTATCAAACCCAGGTCCTCACTCGTGCCAGGCAAGCGCAGTACTGCTGAGCTGCTGCTCCAGCTCCCATCCTTGAAAATTTTGGAGATCCTGCTCTATTGTCTTTGCTCCTCTCTTTGTGAGATAACCTGTATATAACTCCTGAAACTTTTAGACCTCCCTGTCCCAGTGTTCTGGAATTTCAAAATGATCTTCTTGGTGTAGCTGTTTTCATCTAATTTGCTGAGGAGTTTTCTGGAATTAGGTCTTTGTTTCTCCTCGATTTTCTTTCTTTTCTTTTCTTTTTTTTTTTTTAACGTAGTAGACAAGTTTTATTATAGAAAGCACAGAAAGTAAAGCATAGGGAAAAGAGCAGACTTCCCCCAGAGTGGGGGAAGGGGACAAAGCTCTTTCTTTTTATACTGGGGATTGAACCCAGTGCTGCTTTACCACTGTGCTACATCCCCACCCCTTTTAAAAAATTAATTAAATAAATTATTTATTTAAGACTTTTTCTTTTAAGAGAGTGGAGAAAGACAAATCAATTTTATTTATTTTTCATCTGGTTTTAGTTTTTCAAATACTTAGTTGTATATGTGGTACTGGGGTTTGAACTTGGGTCCTCATGCATACTAGGTAAGTGCTCTACCACTGAGCTATCATTCCAGCTGCTGTTTTTTAATTTTTAAGACAGGATCTCACTAAGTTACTTAGGGCATTCCTCAGTTGCTGAGGCTGGCCTTGAATTTTTAATCCTCCTGCCTTAGCCTCCTGAATCACTGGGATTTCAGGTGTACACTGTTGTGCAAAGCTTTTTTTTTTTCTTTGAGAGGGATAGTGAGAGACAAAGAGTATCAATTTTATTTAGTTATTCATGTAGCTTTCATTGCTCTGACACTTTGTTGTGTACATGGTGTTGGGGTTCGAACTTGCGTCCTTGTACATACTGCCAGGCAAGTGCCGTAATCAGTGAGTCACTGCTCCAGCTCCTCCTTTGTTTTCTTTACTTGTTTCCTACATTTATTATTTGGGTGGTGAATCTTTGAGACTGATGGAATAATTTCATCCTTTTTTCTGCTATTTGCATCTCTGCAGTTTTGCTGTTTTCTGAGGGATTTTCTTGGCCATGTTCTCCAACCTTCTGTTTTTTTACCTGTGCTTTATTTTTATTTTTATTTTTTTAAAGATTGAGGGATAGAGAGAGGAGAGAGATAGAAATAATTTTTGTTTAGTTTTACATGTAGCTTTCGTTGCTCCCACACTCTGTTGTGTATGTGGTGCTGGGGTTCAAACCTGCATACTTGTGCTTGCCAGGCAAGCACCAACTGCTGAGCCACTGCTATAGTCCCACCTGTGCTTTTTATATTAATTTTCTAGAGGCCCCTTTTGTTCCCTTAATGAAGCAGTAAGATGAAGTATATTGTGGATAGCTTCCTCATTAAAATGAGGATAGTACTCCCTTTCTCATTTTTTTTTTGTATGTGGTATGCGGTATGTGGTGCTGGGGTTTGAACTGGTGTACTCACACATGCCAGGCAAGCGTCATAACCACTGATCCGCCGTTCCAGCCCTCTTGTGATTTTTGTTTTTTTAAAGAGGGAAGAACAGAGAGACAGAATCAATTTTTATTTATTTAGTTTTTCATATGGCCTTCGTTGCTCTAACACTTAGTTGTGCAGTTGTGTACATGGTGCTGGGGTTTGAACTAGCGTACTTGCGCATTCAAGGCAAGTACTGTAACCCCCGAGCCACCGCTCCAGCCCCTCTTGTGAATTTTTTAATAAGGTTGACACAGTACTTTAAGATAGAGGCTAACAGAGAAGGGTAAAGGAAACCTCCATAAAAGCCAGAGAAGAGATTGCAAAACTCCTTTTTGGATCCTGTTTTTTTGTAACTTAAAAAAAAAAGTGTACTGATAAGTACTGTGTTCCTCATAACTGTGTGAATTTATATATCTAAAGCATTTAGAGCTGTGCCTGTACATTATTATTATTGATCTATTTATTGTTTTTGCTATTTATCATTTCCTTTCTGTCCTTTAATAATGGATGCAGTGTCTTTTATGTCTGAGCAAATTATTGGTAATGTCTTTAATAGGATTAGATAGGCCTCTAAAAGTCACTATTTTTTTTTTTTTTTTGTAACCAGGGATTGAACCCAGGGTCTCTTAACCAATGAGCTGCATCCCCACCCTTTTTATTTTGAGACAGGATTGTTTCTTTTTTTCAGGGCTGAGGACCAAACTCAGGGCCTTGTGGATGCTAGGCAAGTGCTCTGCCACTGAGCTAAATCCCCAACCTCATTGAGACAGGATCTTGATAAGTTGCTTAGGGCCTCTCAAAGTTGCAGAGGCTGGGGGTTGGGGATTTAGCTCAGGGGCAGAGCGCTTGCCTGAGTTTGGTCCTGGGGGGGGGGGGTGTGGGGGGGGGT
>PVKS010023625.1:0-32156 GCA_004027875.1 Aplodontia rufa | reverse complement strand
AGTTTGTCCAGCACCATTTGTTGAAGAGGCTGTCACTTCTCTATGTAATATTTTGTCCATCTTTGTCAAAAATCAGATGTTTAAAGATTTGAGGATTTGTTTCAGGGTCTTCTATTCTATTCCATTGGTCTTTTTCCCTGTCTTGATACCAGTACCATGCTATCTTTGTTACTATGGCCCTATAGTATAGTTTTAGATCTGGAATGGCAAAACCACCTGTTTCATCTTTCTTGCTTAGTAGTGCTTTGGCAATTCTTGTTTATACCATGGAATATTACACAGCAATTAGAAACAATGACATTGCAGCCTTCAAGGGTAAATGGATGGTTATGGAAGAGATCATGATGAGTAAAATCAGCTTAACCCAGAGATCTAAGGGTCGATTGTCTCCACTCATCTGTGGAGGTGGGGACTAGACCTTGGACAAGGAGAAAGTTGGTCTAGTAGCATGAGTTAAATCCAGATAAGATGTAATGCTTTACAATCTAATACTTTTTTTACAGTTATAGTGAGAAGGGGAAGGGAGGGATAAGGGAGGGTAATTGGGGGGGGGCACTCCTGGGGACAGTTGCAATGACCAGAATATATACACATCTTATACACAAAAAAAAAGAAAACTGCTAAATAATTTTAAAAAGGGAAAAGATAACTCAGAAAATATGTGTATCAGTAATTTCCAGTTCATTATTTATTGATTATGCTATAGATATATAACTTACATTTTAAAGAAAATATGTTAGAAATGCAAAAAAAAAAAAAAATAACAAGAATTTGGAGCTGTGTTCCCACAATAGTCAAAAAAGATAAATGCAGAGCAGGAGGATAAATGAGGGAAAGGCAAACAAACAAACATGATAGGAAGGCCAACAGCCCCTCTTCATCCCCCATTGTCCTCTAATTATTGTGATCTGAATGTCCCTGATGTCCCAAGCAACCCCTTATAGCACACCCCATGCAGGGATGTATGTGCATTGGGTCACACTGACTTTGCCTCATTGTGTTTCTCACAGTGATATGTCATCATGTCCTTAGCTATATTTTGAGCTAAGCTTCTGGCAGAACTGGTTCTTTCTATTTTCACTGGAAATGGGGAATTGCTTGCACAGAAAATTTGCAGCACATCTCACACCATTGCATATGTATGTTGCATTCTCTTTCATTTCTTCCCCAGTGCAAAGAGGATCCAGTGTATGTGGAAATCTTGCAACCCTGAATAGAGCAGTGTGGCCCCTCAGGACTCGCTCCAATCATTTCAAAACTCCTCTAGCTCCTCCACACTTAATGTTTACAGAGTGCCAGAGATGATGCTTGAGATGTCTGGTCAGACATGCAGCAGCATTTGGCTGTGTGGAAATAGCCAGGGAAACACCAAAGCGGAGAGACACTCCTTAGTGAAACCAATGGGTTGAAGCTTAGGCAAGAGGAATAGACCCTGCCAGATCTCTTCTTAGGATTGCAGTGACAATGGCAGGGAAATTTTTACATACTGTGTGTATGTGTGTGTGTGTGTGTGTGTGTGTGTGTGGGCATGTGCGTTCATATACTACTTATTGTCATTACAGAAGGAGAGAGAGAGAGAGAGAGAGAGAGAGGGAGGAAGCTTTTTGGTTCATTCACTTAGATGGGCTTTCAAAGCATTGAGACAGTCTCTTGATCCACTCAGGCTCTCACACAAAGAGTGGTCCAGGGCTGCAGCAGTGACTCAGTGGTTACAGTGCTTGCTTGGCATACACGAGGACATGAGTTTGAACCCCAGCACCATGCACACAACAACAAATTCTCAGAGCGATGAAAGCCACATGAAGAATGAAATAAATGATTTTCTCTTTTTCTTTATTTCACTATCTTTAAACAAATATTTTAAAAATGTAGTCCAAAGATTCCACAGTGAAACGCAAGTAAGTTTTCGTCACAAATATTGGTATAAAACAAAGTACAGATGTTAGTTTTTATTGGGTATCTGACCTAAACTTGCCCCACTTTGATCAAAAGTACATTTTGGATATAAGTGAGTAAAAGATCAGAGATAACTAATTTATTTAGAAGAGTGCACTGTGAATTATTGTTTTAATTATCCAAGGCTAAAATGTTAGAATTAAAGTTATATAAGAGTTGTTTCATTCTTTGCTGAGTGTAAATTTAACTTTATATTTTGAAGCTGCTTCTTATGTGGTATAGATAGAGGCTAATGTAAGTGAATCTATTAATAGCTTGCTATTTTGGCCATATGTAGAAATTTTATTGTGTAGAAACTTCTACTTATGGAAACATGAGGTACTATATTCATAAAATCTGTTGAGCAGACAAGCCACAATTGTCCATTTCCTAATTTTCTTAATAATGGAATTTTCACTAGTGGTGAAAATTATAATAAATATATCAAAATAAAACTATCATGTTCAATACAAGGAAAAAATTTGCATATAAAGTATGCGAGGAAAATAAGATTATTTTTTTGACAGGGGAAGATATGAAGGAGGATGGATTTTTTTTCTTAAGGGAAAAAGAATAAGTTTTTCATCAAATAAGTTGGCTAATTGTTTAGAGCAAGAAAAAGAAAAACAAGGTTAAAAACTGAATGGATATTTACAAATTTCTACAAGGTTTGCAACATTGAATTTTTATGCATAATCAAACAGATAAATTTGATAAATTTATTCACAGATTTGTTGTTTTAACAGGAGGTCAGGATAAAGTGTTCTTGAATTTTTGCAAAACAGTTTTATTTACGTGTTGAATAATCTGCCTAGAAAACAAGAATAATGTGTACTACCAAGTTTATGTCCTGTGTTTCATATTGTCTCATTAGGCTTGATTATTTAAGAACACTGAGTCATCTCAATATTAAAAGAAATGACTTCTGTGTTTTTGTTTTGTATGGTCTTTGAGTGGTTCCATGCTCTCCCTCCCTCCTTCCCTGCTTCCTAGTTTCCCTCCCTCTATCATTTGTTTTTTTAAATATTTTCCTTTAAGTTTTTTTTATTGTAACTTTGGTCAAATGGTTATCTAAGTAGTTTTCACAGAAACATGATCTTATTTAATCAAATTTTTAATTTTTTGACATTTGTCCACTTCTCAAAATCAAAATCTAAAGATTTTGTTAAACTTGAACTGACTGGGATTTCCCAGAGGGCTCTTGGAAAATATCAAAGGAGACTTTTTACTTTGTGAAAAGAAATTTTTATAAATAATTTGGCTTGTATGAATATGCTAAATTATATTGGCAAATAGGACATGGTCCCAAATCTTTATATTTTACGTTACTAAAGTGAACATTTCCAAAATAGTCTGAAAATTCTAGAAATATATAATGTGGTCTAATTCCTTCAGTCAAAATTCCAGTTATTTTAAATATATGCTACAGAAAAAACCAAATGTCCTTGTCACTTGCATCATTTTTTATAATGAACTCTCATCAGGTCATTAAATATGGCCCTATTCAGTCTGTCATCCATAAGCAGTTACTGTTTACTTTGATTCCTCCTTGAAAACATTTGAAATTTACAGCTCCTCAGTATATATCCTGGTTTAAAATCAGCATATTACAGTGATGCAGACACATCAATGTTGCTATTGAGCAAAACTAGGTGCCCTTAAACACATGATTAAGAAAATATAGTATATATACACAATGAATAACTCAGCCATAAGGAAGAATGAATTTATGACATTTACCAGTAAATAGATGGAACTGTGGTTTTTCATGTTAAGTGAACTTAGCCAGTCCCCCAAAATCAAAGGTCAAATATTTTCTCTGATAAGTGTAAGTTAATCCAAAATAAAGTGGGGGTTAAAACAAGACTAGAAGAAAGATAAATGAAGTAGACAAAGGGATGAAGGAAAGAGGAGGGATGGAATAGGAAAAGGCAGTGGAGAGGAGGTATGGGATAGGGGATCAGATATAACATTCCTCTGTATGTCTATGAATATACCACAGTGAATCTCACCATCATGCACATGAATTAAAAATAAATAACTAAGTAAATAGCAGAAAGATCAGCAGAATAGAGGGAAGGGCTCAAGGGGTTGAGGAAAGGGAGGAAAAGAGAAGGTATTGGGGACTGAATTTATTAAAATAAATTCTATTGTCATGCATAACTAAAAAGAACCAATAAAAATTTTAAAGAGCATTGAAACTAATGCCAGATAGGGTTTTTGTTTGTTGTTTAATACATGACTTGTAATCAAAGGCTTGAAATAAAGAACAGTGACCACAACAAAAAGATAAAATGTATAGTTAATATCTAAAATAAAGGAGAAACAACAATTAATTACATGAAACTGAAAGATTACAGCTTTTGTTTTGAAACATTCATGGTTCTTCAATGTTCTATTGCAAATATTATGGAAATCACATCCCTATTTTCTTAAACTACCTAAAATTTACAGAAATTTGGTAGATTACATATTTGTAAACAAAAGTGAATTGCTTATCTTTTCTCACTCCCTGCTCCATTCACAATTCAGAAATTCTTATTGAATATTCTTGCTTTATGCCAGTATAACTATTTGCATAAGTTCTGTGATAATCTGTTCTTGAGGTCTGGTGCTTAGTTCAGCTGCAGAGTCCTTGCCTGTCATGTACAAGACAATGAGCACCAACAAAGAAAGAAAGAAAGAAAGAATGTGTTGGAGTAACCATGAAGCAAATTGTTTCTATGGTTGATTCCATTTTGTAAAAAGAAGCACATAGGGAAGTTGGGATACATCAGGACAAGGAATTTGGTGGAAACAGCAAATATTTATGTCACAAAGCAACCATTGATCTAAATTGCTGTACACAGCAGCTATTTTCTGCAAACAGCTACTATACCTATGTTTTATAAACAGGACATCTCAGAGAGTTTAAAACACTGTCACCATGAGAATATTGATTAAGGTTTTAGTCAGTTTTTTTTACTGCTGTGACTGAAAGAACTGACAAGAAAAATTTTAGAAGGAAAAATTTATTTGGTGGCACACAGTTTCAGAAGTATTAGCCCATAGAAGTTTGGCTCCATTCCTTGGGGATCTAGTTGAATCTGAACATCATGGCAGAAGGCATGGTCCAGGGAGCAGAGAGAACTCCATGTAAGATACAAAATACATATCCCAAAGGCACAACCCCATTGACCCACCTTCTCCAGTCACACCCTACTTCCCTTCCATTGATGGTTAATCTTATCAGGGGATTAACTCTCAGATTGGATTGAGGCTCTTATAACCCAATCATTTCACCTCAGCTTTCCTGCATTGTCACACATGAGCATTTGGGATACACCTCATATTTAAACCATAACAATTAGTTATTGTACTGACAAAAATAGAGTTCCTGCTTGCTGGCATGTAGTACTGGTTGTTTATGATAATATAAGAATGAGGAGCCAGGTTCATAGAATTTCTGCTCACTCGTGGTTTAAACAAATCCATGAGTTAGTTTTTCTTCATGCCATTGCTTCTATAAATAATGGCCTCTGCATCTGTTCAACTTATGCCAAGATATAATTGGAAGTATCAGTTATATTGCCAAGACTTTGGTAGGAATATTGTATTTGAAAATAATAGATAAGATCAGATATGTCTCAACAGCTTTAACGGACCAATGTTGACTTCAAAGAGTCCATGTTTACATGTACTTTTGCAGAAAAGTTCTGAAAAATATCATACAGTTCCCAGCCTCATAGGCAAGGAAGGAAAGTCTTCCTGACAAACCCAAATATCTCATGATATCTGGAGACACTTCAAGATAAAAGTAATTCATGGCTGTGGATGTGGCTGAATAGTAGTAGAGTACATGTCTGGAATGCTCAAGGACCTGGATTAGACATCCAGTAATGAAGCAGGGAGTTTTAAGATGACAAATAGAATCTGCTGGCAAATGAGAGCTGGGCTGGCTACAGATCTGTGAAACCAAAATAGTTTGTTTCAATATTAATTGCTATATCCAATAATTTGGCACAATTTTTCCTCTGGGGTCCTGTCTCATGAATTTAAAAATTAAAATCCAGGGGCAAATGTGGAAGGTAAGAGTAAAAGTAGTAGCATTTATTTATAGAAAGAAGAAATAGAACCTTCACAATCCAGAAGTGACCTGATAGCAGGATTTCCAAAAGTAGGATCCCCCAGAACCAGGATTCCCCAGAGCAGGATTTCCCTAAGCAGGATTCTCTTTACTAAAGGAACCTCAAATGCAGGAATGTTGAATCCAGAAAACTTCTAAGCAGGATTCTCGAACACAGAATTCTCTCCAGTGTGCTAGCCAGGGTTTATATTGGTCCTGGGTGTGAGAATCAATTATGCAAAACAGCCATCCTTGGAGACTGATTTGTTTACCCCCACCGGCATCCAAGAGTTGGTCCCATAGGTGAATGCCATAGTCTTGGTTTTGTTTGTTTGTTTATTTTAAAGAGAGAAGGAGAGAGAGAGAAAGAGAGAGTGAGAGAGAGAGAGAGAATCAATTTTATTTTCTTTTTCATGTGGCTTTCATTGTTCCCACACTTCATTGTGTATGTGGTACTGGGGTTCAAACCCGCATTCTCATGCATGCCAGGCAAACAGTGTAACCCTTGAGCCACTGCCCATAGTCTTGTTTTTTGTTTTGTTTTTATAAAAGAGAGAGAGAGAGGAGGGAGAGAGAGAATCAATTTTATTTAGTTTTTCCATGTGGCCTTCATTACTCCGAGACTCTTGTGTACATGGTGCTGGGATTTGCACACAAAAGAGTCACAGAGCAAAGCATGCTGGGCAAGTGCTGCAACCACTGAGCCACCACTCCAGCCTCCCATAGTCTTGTTTTGAAAGACATTGAAAACTATCAAATGTTCTATGGAGATGAGCTTCTACATTGTTATTTCCCAGGTACAAGAAGCAGTCCTTTTAAAAAGGTATGTATGTTTCAAAACTTACAGCTTGCTTCCAAGATCTTTAAAGAATTACTGGTTCATGGCAGTTCAATGAAGGAAAAAAATCCCAGTGCTCCCATTGTGAATTGAGTTAGATAGGGCAGTGAACCAGCCTGCACACAATACTTCGGTTCTGATCTTTAAAGCTGTTTTCAGTAAGGAGATTTAAATTAGTGTTGATCCCTTAGACTCAGAGATGCATAGAAAGAATTTCAACACACTGCTGAGGTATGATTAACTCTGGCGAAGTCTTCATTGAATCAAATTTGGAATTGCTACTGTCACTTGCTTAACAACTGAATTTCAGTGCAGTTTATCTCATGAATTTTCAATAGGGGTATAAATGGTCTTAGTAATCACAGACTCAAAGGTACCCATTTGAAGAATGGGAGATTGAAACAAAAATGAAAGGTATGTTTTTTAATACCAATAAAAATATGTTAAATTCTTCCCTTGCCAAGTTTAAGTAAAAAGCAGTTGATCTAGGGCTTCTATGCTTCAAAATGCAGACTCAACTCCATGTTCTAAAAGGAAATATTAGTTCATGGTGGTTCACATAGGGGAAAACCACAATGTGCCTGAGATAACTAAGATCAATAATGTTCATGGATGCCATAAGCTAAAAAGCTTTTGCACCACCAAGGAAATAATGAAAAGAGTCAAGAGGTTTCCTACAGAAATGGAGAGTATCATGGGTTATGATTCCTCTGACAGGGGCCTCATATCCAGAATCTACAAAATCCTCAAAAACCTCAACTACAAAATCACAAACAAAACAATCAATAAATGGGCCAAGGAGATAAATAGAAACTTCTCAACAGACGACATTGATCAAGCTAGTGAATACACGAAAAAGTGCTCTAAATCACTAGTAATCAGAGAAATGCAACTGAAAACTACATTAAGATATCACTTCATGCCAGTCAGATTGGCAAAAATGAAGAAAATAAACAATAATAGATGCTGGAGGGGCTGTGGAGAGATAGGCACACTAGCACACTGTTGGTGGAACTGCAGACTGGTATGGCCCCTCTGGAAAGCAGTATGGAGAATACTCAAAAAACTAGAGATGAGCCCACTATATAATCCTGCTATTCCTCTCCTGGGTATTTTTCCAGGGGATTTAGAATCAGCACATTAGAGTGACACAGCAAAATTAATGTTCATAGCAGCTCAATTTACAATAGCTGAATTATGGAAACAACCCAGATGTCCCTCACTGGATGAATGGATCAAAAAACTGTGGTACATATATAGCATGGAATTCTATTCAGCAACTAGAAACAACATTATTGACGCCCTTGAAGGTAAATGGATGGCTATGGAAGAAATTATGCTGAGTGAAATAAGCATAACCGAGAGAACCAAGGTTTGAATGTCTTCTCTCATCTCTGGAGGCTGGGCTAGACTCTGGCCATTGAGAAACGAGGTCTGGTATCATGTTTTAAATCCGGATAAGGTGTAATGTCATACAACCTAATACATTTTTAGAGATGTTTTGGGAAGGGAAGGGGAGGGATAAGGGTGGGTAATTGGGGGGTTTCTTGAGGGTAAATCTAATTTTCAGAATATATATGTATGCATACACACACACACACACACACACACATATATATATAATTTCATTAGAAGCTTGTGTGATTGTTCAACAAATAAATTTCTGAATAAAAACAGAATGAGAGCAACATAACAATGCAGGTGGAAAACAGGTTCCCATATCCATTTGAAAGTGAATTCACAGAAGACTTTTCAAGAGTTTACTTGTACTTGAGAAGGATATTCAATTTCATCATATGATACTCTTGAGTGCAAGTGCTCAAAAGTAGTATAAATCTGGGGCAGGAGCAGTAGCTCAGTGATTACGGTGCTTGCCGGGCTTTCATGAGTATGCGAATTCAAACACCAGAACCATGTACATGATGAAGTTTTGGAGCAATAAAACCACATGAAAAACTAAATAAAATTGGTTCTCTCCATCTTTATCTCTCTCTCATACTGTCCTTCTCTTTCTCTCTCTTTAAAGAGAGAGGGACAGTTAGAGATACAGAGAAAGAGAGAAACAATTTTTATTTAGTTTTCCATGCAACTTTTGTTGCTCTGAGACATCATTCTGTACATGGTGCTGGGGTTATAACTTGCATATGTGTGCATGCTGGGCAAGCACCATAAGTACCAAGCCACCTCTGCAGGCCCAACTGTCCCTCTATCTTTAAAAAAAACTTGTATAAATCTGGTTTGAGAAAACAGCTTGAAAGAGTAAATCTGAACACATTATGCAGACAGATTCAATTTGTAGGTTCTAACTTAATTCTCAAAGGATACACAGGGATTTGTTCCTAGTGGATCTGTCTGTTCTTTTTAGACTATGGAAGCAAGATGTTGATTTTCAGGCTTATATGCTATTGTTAAATCTCTGTTTCCCAAAAAGTAAATGGAGTGTTGGTGAGTTTTGAATGAAAATCTAATACTTAGAGTTTGATGGGACTTTAGAGAATTGAGTTTTTTATCACTATTATTTTCTCATTCTTTCTAAGGGAACTTAGGCCCCTTTGCTTCCTAAGACCAAATATATTCATATGAAAAATGCCAGACAAAAGCTGAATACAAATGCTTTTGCTAACAGGTTCCGGTAGAAGTTCCAAACTTAACTCAGAGATCACTATTCCAGAGTAAACTCAGACTTAGCAGCACATTCAAAATATTTCTATGAGACTCTGAGTCCAAGAGCTCAATAGTGGTATATATAAAGCTGCTTTTGGAGAACACCTTGAAAGAGCACAACTGAAACAGTTTCTGAAGGTAGTTTCAACTTGGAGGGTATAACTTTATTTTCAATGCGCACATTGGTAATTTTCCCTAGTTGAAAAGTCATGAAGTAATAGTTATTTTCAGAGTGGAAGCAAGTTTTCAGTTTTGAAGCATATGTACTATCTGTCAATGCCTGCTTTTGCTACCAGGAAAAAGCAGTGTTATCCAGGTTCCATGAAGACTTTGATACTTAGTTTTCAATGGGACTGTAGGGAATTGAAGTTCTTTACAGGACCAGTTTCCAATTTTCCTGGGGACACATTAGGATTTTTCCCTAGTCGAACTAATTTGAACAAATACTTTCTTTCATATCTTTGCAGCAAGCTTTCAGTTTTGAGACATTTGTAAAGAGCAGTTTGTTGCAACTGCAAAATGTTAATACTATCCAGTTTTCACACAGAGTTTGCAGTGCATCTTTAGTGTATTGATTTTCTTTACCATCAGTTTCCCATACTTCCTCCTAGCAACTAGAATCCTGTGTGGCCTATGTCATTTGTTCATACTAGAAATGCCTGCTGAGAGCAGCATGGGACTCTAATTACTAAATAGTTCTAGTAGTTGTTCCAAAGTTAGTTAATACACAGGAGTTTGTAGAGTTTACTCATATATCATTAGTACTTTCAAATTCGTTCTATGCCTCTGAGACCAAGAGATATACAGTGATATGAATCTGCTTTGTGAAGACAGCTTGGAAAACTTGAGCATGCAGCTTCAATTTTCAAGACTTAACCTGAATTTCACTGATCATACTTGGATTTGTTCCTAGCTAAACAACTTTGAAAACAGTTATTTTAATACCACAGAAGCAACTTTTTAGCCTGAAGTATATGTGGCACTTTAAAAGAGCTGATTGTTAAAACTTGGAAATGCCTATGTTATCCAATTCCTTCAGATAGTTTGACATGCCATTTAAATGGGGCTTTAGGGAATTTATCTTCTACTCTACCTGTTTCCCATTCTTTCAATGGCCACCTAGGATCCTGAACTCCCTATGAACTATTATGTTCCTATGAGAAATAACCTTGTGAAAGAAGCATAGAAATGCCATTGCTAAACAGTTTGCAGTACCAGTTCCAATACTGATTTACAGTGGACTTTTCCAGGGTCCACTCACACTTCAGCAGTATGTTCAATTCTTCCTATGAGACTCTGAAACCAAAGGCTCAAAAGTGATGTTAATCTGCTTTGTGAGAATATCTTGAAAGAGCGGAAATGAAACAGTATGTTGAGGCACTTCCAATATACAGGATCTAACTTATTTTTCAATGTGCACATTGGGATTTGTCCCTGCTTGAAAGGCCATGAAGCAATAATTTCAGTGTATGGAAGGAAGTTTTTAGATTGAAACATATGCCGTTCGTAAAGGGCGGGTTGTTGCAAAAATCAAACAGCCCTTTAAAAATGTTTGTTGGGAAAAATCAGTGTTTGCCAGGTTCAACATAGAGTTCCATTTTAAGTAATAGAGTTTCTCTACAATACCAGTTTCTCATTCTTCCTGAAAGCAACTAGGAGACTGTGCTTCCTGAGAACAATCATGTTCCTATGAGAAATGCCTGAAGAAAGCAGAATAGAAACGCATTTGCTAAACAGGTTTCTGTATTAGTTCCAAAGATAAATCAAAGAATCCTTTTCCACAAGTCACTCATACTTCAGTAATAATTCTAGTTCATCCTATGCGACTCTCAGAAAAACAGAACAACAGTAGTCTCAATCCATTTGTGAAGACACCTTGAAAGATTAACAGTATGTGCAGGCAAATTCAGCTTGTAGAGTCTAATTTTATTCTGAATGTGTACATAGTGTGTTTCCACAAAATGTTTGATACTTAGTATTCAATGGGACTTTAGGACACTGCCAGGTTCCACTCTTCCTACGGGAGTCTAGGAGACTTTATTCCCTAAGAAAAGTTACATATGAGAAACACTGAGAAGAGTATAAAAATGCAATAGCTAAACAGGCAACGGTAGCTATTCCAAAGCTCTTTAACAGAGTTATTTACCAATTTCACTCATACATCAACAACACATTCAGTTAACTCATTTGATACTTTGGGTTAAAAGGCTCAATATTGGTGAAAAACTGCACTGAGAAAACTGCTCTAAAGAGTAGAATGGAAAGTGAATGTTCAGGTAGCCACAACTTAACAGCAACTGTGGTGGGGTCCAGTTATCAATGCATAGTAAGACCACCAGAGACCAGCGTAAAAAAAGAAAAAAATTATTTTGGAGAAAGACAAGAAACAGAAAAGAGAAGAAACAAGCTTGTGCACCAGGGTCATTGCTCCAAAGCAAAGTTGAGGGAGAGCAGCAGCCCTGGGTTAGGCTATCTTTTAGAAGGAAAACCTTGGAAGGCTTACAAACAGGGGACTTTCTCAAAGAAATTCAAGCAGCAAGCTTCAGTTTATCTATTTCAAGTTGCACCTAGTGGGTTAGCAGGATGAACAGTTAGCGGAAACCCAAACTATTCGTATCTAAACCTGACAGCTTGTGGGAGCCTCCAGAGGAACGCTTCCCAGCGACAACCACAATGACCTTGACTATGACCACATTATTTTATCTTGAGTATTTCTGTTCATCCTGCACAACTCAATCTTAATTAAATATATTTGTTTTGATATCAAGGTGGTCTATATCTTTTTACACAACTATGTTAATTCCCAATGTGTACACTGGCATTTTACCCTGTTGAGCTACTCTGAAAAAATAGTTCCTTTCAGATTATGAGAGTTTGTCTCAGTATGGATGCATATATGCCCTTTGAAAATGGCTGTTCACTACATTCAGGAAACCACAGTCCACACAGTGCAAGGGAGTTTACACAGCAAGCCTTTCTTTTTTTCTTCTTCCTTTCTTTTCTTTTCTTTTCTTTTTTTTTTAGGAAAGGGAAAAGGAAAATTTATTGTTTTCCTAGAAAAGGAGTAACACAGGGGGTTCCTGTCCCAGAGGCTGTGATTCTGCCCATTAGGGGAAATAGGGGGGTCTTTAGAGAGGTGATTCAATAAATAAAGAAAATGAAAGAAACTAATAAAATAATGGCAATTTAAAGTAAAAAAACGAGACAGAAAGAAGTGATTCAAAATCTACATTCCATATGTTCTCTCTGAGAGTTGTAATTTAGTTGTTAATTTGGTAGCTTGTCATTTCTGAGATCTTCTGGTACTCTCCAAAAGTCTATATTATTTCATTCCTCTGGTGGGTGTGTGCTCAAGGACAGACAACTCTGCCTAGAAAAGGGAAGAGAGGTCATCCTGTTTCCACTAAGATTAGGGAGGGGGAGATACTAGCCAGCAGGAAGGAGAGAGGAAGAGAAAGAAACTTAACCCTATTAAAAATAAAGCACAGTGGTATGGCAGCAAAGTTTATATTCAAAACATAAAGTGCACCACTGTTAAATTTCTCACTGTCAATTTCTGCATTTCATTTCTATGGAAAATGGGAGATGATATCACCTAGCTGAGAAAGGGCAAAGTTAGGGAATATGACCCAAAGTCCTTGTTCTGTATCAGGTGGGGCATGGACAATAAAGATAATTTAGCATTAGGGAAGTCCAGAGGTCTATGGTGACCCTTGGCAAGGTGACTTGATAAAGCATTTGTAAGGCAGGGATCATACTAAGATGACAGTTAACAGGATAGCAACTATTTACTATTTTTGTAAATAATTAGCACAAAAGCAATTAGCATTTCAGCCAGTCTCTGAAAACCATGAAGATAGTGATTTAATAATCATACCAGTAAAAAATAGATCAAAATTGTCTATGTAGGAGGTTAGGAAGATTTTTAGTTCTAAGAGATCAGATTCAATTTGACTCAGGACAAACTTGTGACTCTAGAGTTCTTTCTGATCATTATTAATATTCCTATATGAGAACCCCTGCTTTATAGCCTCCAGTTTACTTGCTTTTGGTAGGGCTGACACAAGTGTACATCTCAAGTTATACTAAAAGAGTCATTGTAAATCCTAAATATCCATGCAGTACTGTATTTTGCTTATACTCTCCTGCCACATATTTAAAGACAATTTGTCAAATTGACCTTTTTCCTGCCTACTGTTAAGGCTCAGCTGAAATTCCCTGGGGGAATCACACTTGGGAACCCATGGAAAGTCTCTTAGCTCCTTTTCTCTTCTACCAGTCATGCCATCTGCCAGGATGGGTCAGGTCTTGCTCACCACAATGGGCTTCCCTTGAAAGCATCAGAGACATTTTTGTCTCCAGTGACCCTCCTCTTTGATGAATGTGCACTAATTTGGCTTCCTGTTCTCTAGGGTCCTTTTGATTCCCTGATCAGGGATATGGGAGACTTAACAGAGGTACAGAGCCTGTAGAAGGGACCCATCATTCCTTGGATCTTGGCTGACCTTATCAGGCAAGTGCCAATATATTGGCTGCTTTTACCTTGGCCTTTTTACTTCTGTGATTTCAGTCTCCCAGTTTTTTATTTTAAACATCCAGCAGGCGAGTTTCACCAGTCTTGAAGTGGGAGTAATTGATTTTAACTGCCATTGCTGAGAGCCGGATCTGATAGCCATTGTCTGGATTATTGCCATTGACTACTCCTAATGGAGCTGCAGTTCTGCCTGGAAACGTTTATGTGCATGGCTCAAAAAAATGTCTAATTTCTACTTGGAATTTCAGTTATGTGAATTTGCAGCTGGTGTCTGAAGCACTTGGTTGTAGATGGCCTTAGACCACGGTGGAGGAGTCTCTGTGCAAAACATGCAGAAAGCTCTGTCCTTATGGCCCTTCTAGTAAAGAAATACTGTATCATGTACAGGGTGATTCTGAATTATAGTTCAGAAACATAGAGACTGTCTTTGGCCTCGATACCAGGTATCAGTTGTTGAATATTTTTTTCATTGTTTTAAAACCATAGCAATAATTACAGTTTCTATTTGAAGCCATGTTTTGATAATATTCAGTGTATACGTGTAAAATGTTTCTGGTCAGAACCAACAGAGGTGAAAAACAGTCCTTGACTTTGGGCTCATACATTGGTTGCTTTAAGAAAAAAATTGTAATTATCAAAATGCTCTTTGCACTGTGACCTTCAAAGCCTTGCCTGCTGTTAAATATTTTCTCATGATTTACTTTCTCTTGCTAAAATTCTATAAAATAAACTTGCTGAGGTAGCTCTAGATCAGTGTTTGTCCATCTGAGAGCAATGTCCCAACTGGCTTCCTCAGCTTTCTCTAAATGTCTGCATTTTTTTTCTTAATCCCCCATCACCCCTGCCAGAGACCCAAGTTCTGCCTCATGGGATTTGATATTCCATGTCTACAATTTTACAGTTACCCTGTCCATTTTGGTAGAGGTGAATATTAATACTGGAAATCAGTCTTATATCCTATTTCTGCTATGGATTATGGCTTATTATCTCAAATTGACAGATTAAAACAGAAACTGGTACCAAGAAGTGTGGTCAAAAAATTAAATATTTTTAATTTATACATCTTTTTAAAAAAATGGGATCACTCTTGTGACTAACCTGACCATGTGGTTCAGAAGCTTTTGGAGCTTATTGGAATTTGTGGGAAGAATTTTGGAAAATTTAACAATGGAAGTTGAAAAAGTTTTTCATTGTTGTAAGTGGAGCTTCATGGGTGATTTTGGTGGGAGTTCAGAGGACCAGAATACCCATGGGAGTTTGCACACTGAAGACAGAGCTCATTGGTATTCGGGGGAAAGGAGGACTCTATTGGAAATTGAACTAGAGGTCATTTGTGTTATATTTTGGCTAAGAAGTTGTCTGCATTTTGCCCATGTCCTGAGACTCTCTGTGAAGTTGATTGTTTTAGATTGTTTTTGAAGAGAGAGGGACAGTGAGAGAAACAGAGAAAGAGAGAAACAATGTTATTTAGTTTTTCACCTAGCCTTAGTTGTTCCAACACTTAGTTGCATATGTGGTGCTGGGGCTTGAACCCGGGTCCTTGTGCTTGCCAGGCAAGCACTGAAACCACTGAGCTACCACTACAGCCCAATGTGAAGTTGATTTAAAAAAAAAGAACTTTTTTTTCCTTTTATTTTTGTACAACCATACAAGTTTTTAACAAAATAATATAAAATGTGTATAGTTTTTGGATATTAGATTTACCCCCAGGAGTGCCCCCACAATTACCCACCCTTATCCCTCCCTTCCCCTTCCCACAATATCTCTAAAAAGTATTAGGTTGTATAACATTACACCTCATCTGGACCTAACACATGATAATAGACCAGCTTTCTCAATGGTCAGGGTCTAATTCCAGCCTCCACAGATGAGTGGAGACATTCGACCCTTGGTTCTTTGGGTTAAGCTGATTTTACTAAGCATAATTTCTTCCATAGCCATCCATTTACCTTCAAAGGCTGCAATATCATTATTTCTAATTGCTGTGTAAAATTCCATGGTATATATGTACCACAGTTTTTGGATCCATTCATCCATTTTCTTAATCTGGTGCTAGAAATTTCTAGGCAGCATAACATTCAGGCAGTGACATGGTTATTGCTGACAGCTTTTAGCAAAATTTATTGTGATATTCAGGAACAGAAATCAGAGCAGAAATATTTGAAAAACTTGCACTTGAAAGGTGAGAATAAATGAGTTCTAAAGAAGGTGCCATTGTCAAGGACATTACTGCCCTAAAATGCTAAAGACTTTTCCCAAAGAAAGTATCAAAAATGGTGTGAGGTCATCTGAGAAATTGAGAAGACTACACTCACCTCAGACTCAAGAGGGTAAAACTTCATTTGAGTGGAGTCCAGTTAGGTACCCTACAGGGGCACCTAGGAAGGTTTTTTAACATGCTCAATCACACAGGCACTCAGAGGCCTTGCTCCCTGGAGGCTTGGCTATTGCCCAAAATGGCAGCAGTTCTTGGTGTAAACCACATGGTGCTGGTTCTGCAAGATGGCAGGATGCTGGAGTTAAGGGGTCATGGAGGCTTCCACCAAGATTTAAAAGGAAAGCCCGAGAGGCTAGTAAAGTGCAGCAAGATTGGAGTCTCTGTGGGTAGTCCATGTGTGGAGATGTGAGGAGGAAGCTGAACCTGCATTGGAGACCACAAGAATTAGAAATGGCAGTTGTATAGAATCAGAAAAGCTGCAGGAACTGAACACACACAAGCCAAAAGTGAGGGCATAAGTTCTGCAACCAGGGAGGAGCTGAACAAGCTGTTTGGAGAAAACATCTTAATGCTATCTGCTCCAGATGCCAGTTCTGGAGCTACAGGACTTGTTTGTCCAGTTGATTTTGGTCTTTCTTTACTGCCATCCCTTCTTTCTATGCCCCTATTTTTCTGAATGGAAATATTTACTGTGCACCATTATATATTGGACACATGTACTTTATTCATTAGAGGAGCTCATGCTGAGAGTTTGATTTGAATCTCAGAGGAGACTTTGGACTTGAACTTTGGTGAAATCTTGAAGATTATGGAGACTCTTGAAAATCTTGCTCATTGCAAGATTATCATGAGCTTTTGGGGGCAGAATGTTATTGGTTGGATGAAAGTTGTGCCCCAAAACTCAATATGTGAGAAATTGCAATAAATAAATAAACAAATATAAAGAAAAAGAAAAGCTGAGAGGTGAAATGATTGGTTTATGAGAGCTTTAACCCAGTCAATGGGTTAATCCCCTGATGTGGAATAACTGGCAAATGAAGGCAGATAGGGTTGTCTGGAGAAGGTGGGTCATTGGGTGCATGCTTTTGGGGTACACATTTTGTATCAAGTATGGAGTCTATCTCTGCTTCCTGAAAATGCCATGAAATGCTTCCCTTCTCCACACTCTTCCACCATGATGTTCTGCCTCACTTCAAGCCCCAAAGAATGAAACCAGCCACCTATGGACTAAGACCTCTGAAACTGTGAGTCCCTAAATAAACTTTTCTTCCTAAAATGGTTCTTGTTGGGGTTTTAGTCATAGCACTAAGAAAGCTGACTAAACTTATATACTAAAGAATATGAATGCATCTAATATACAAAGAAGATAGTAATGTTTAGTGTCACAATTACACAGAAGTCCTTACATTAACTAAATTTAACTTTTGAAGTAAAATGTAGAATCCACAGTATATAGTAACAATAACTACAGGACTACATAAATTTTCAGTACTATCAAAAATCAAAGAGTAGCCTTAAATTTCTTATGCACTCAGGAAACAGTGTTAAAGATCAGAAATACACTTATTCAAAGCAAGCAGATACAAGGCAAGTCTTTCAAATGTCAGTGTGGCTTTGGCAGCTGCTAAGACAGTCCCTCAATCCCTTACTTTAGGAAAACTCAACCAACTCCTAACTCCAGCAGTGAAGTAACTCTCAACAAGTTTGCCTTATATTCTCAGGATGGTAGTAGGCTTGCTTGGAGTCCTAGGCATGCCAAAGAAAGACAGAGCAGGGACTGCTTTCAGGTTCCATTTGGGGTAATAAATTTGGAACAAAAAGCTTGAACCTTGTCCCCAATTCCAGTCCAATAATGAGGACATGGTTTAGAGAAAAAGGAAAATGAAGTTTTATTGATTGGCTAGCAAAGAGATATAAAGGGCTCCAGTCCCAGAGGTTGTGATTCTCTCCAGATATTTAGTTTGATATTTAGTTGATTTGATTGTTTCCTCTTAGTACCAATTTCTCCTTCTTCCTAAGGTCACCTAGTAGCATGTGTCCCCTAAGAATTATGTCATGATGAGAAATGCATGGTGAAAGCAGCATAAAAATTCAGTGGCTAAAGAGTTTGCAGTATCCTTCCAAAGTTAATTCACAGAGATATTTCCAGAGATCACTCACATCCTCAATCACCTTCAGATTCAACATGTGAGACTCTGAGTCCAGGCCTCGCCAGTAGTAAAAACCTTATTTGAAAGAAATGATTGAAAGAGCAGAACTGAAACAGTTTGTGCTGGCAGCTTCAACTTGCAGCATCTAATTCATTTATCATTGTGCACACTTGGTTCATCTCTAGTTGAAAAAATTTGAACAATTAGCTGCTTTCAGACCATGAAAGCAAAGGCATTGTTTGGAACCCTATGTCCTTTGAAAATGGTTGTTGTTTGAAAGCCAGAAATGACAGCTTAGGCAGCTGCAAAAGTAATTTTGTTATTTATTTTTTTTAATGGTGCTCTAGGGAACTGAGTTTCTTGACCCTCTCAATTTCATGTTCTTCCCATAGCAGACTGTGTGGACTAAGGAAAATTATGTTTCAATGGGAAATGTTTGGTGAAAGCATTATATAAATTAAGTGCATAAAGTAATTCCATTTTCTTTCCAAATTTAATTCAGTATTCATTTCCAAAGTTAACTTCTTCTTCAGGAGCACCTTCTGATTGCATAATGAGACTCATAGATGATGAGCTCACCAGTGGTAGAAACACATTTTGAGAGATTTTCTTGAAACAGCATATTTGAAATAGATTTTGAAGGCAGTTTTGATTTGCATATCTAACTTAGTACTCAATGTGCACACTGGAATTTATCCATAGTTAACTATATTACACCAACATTTCCATTAGACAATGGAAGCAACTCCTCTGTTTGGAAACATGTGGGCCCTGTGAAAACAGCTGATTGCTGGAACCAGTAAATTTCAGTGCTAGGGTACTTTCACAAAAGTTTTCAATAGGGCTTCAGTAAATTGAGTTTTTTCAGTCTTTCAGCTTCCCATTTTTCATAACAGCACCTAGGACCCTGTGCTCCATAGGAAAATTAACCTTCGTAGAAGAAAATCATTATGAAGACATTATAGAGATGCAGTTTCTAAACAGATGCCAGTATGAGTGTCAAATGTAATAACGGAGATTTTTCCAGAGTTCACTCATTTTTCAGCAGCACCTTTAGTTTCTACCTATGAGAGTGGCAGAAAACACCATACCACAGTTGTAATCTGCTTTCAGAGAATTGTTTGAAAGATAAGAACTGAAATAGTTATGGAGGCAGGTTAAACATGAAGCCTCTAATTAAAATATCAGGGTGCACAATGAGTTTTGTCACTAGACAACTATCTTAAAATAATTGTTCTGAGGAAAGCCAAGATGGCGATCTGAAGAGAAATGGCTTCCCCAGTAGCTCCAAGACTGGACAGGAAATCCCCAGTTCTTATTTAGTATTTCAAGGTGCATTTGGGATATTAGCATCTTGAAACCCCAGTCCTAATTTGCTCAGTGAATTTGAGGAGCAGAGACTTGGGAGAAACCAGTGGAGAAAAAGAGGAATTTTTTCCATCCTGGCTGGGATGCTGCACTCAGCTGTCTTTGTTTACATTCCACACAGGAGTGGGGGAGGAGCCAAACAGCCTGCGAATACATTGCCATGGAGAAGCCTCTGTGCTGTAAAGATCGCGCAATTGCAAATTCACATCCTGTGCTTACACTCCTTTTGGTAGCAAGATCAGTGTCTGTAAGCTGCCTACAGACAAGCCTAGTGGAGCAGGCTGCCCGGTGGCAGCAGTGGTGGCAGTGTGAGAGCCGAGAAGCCTCCATCTTTAATACCCTAGGAGGCTTCCACTCTCCAGACCAGGCCGGCTCTCTCTGGGACTGCAAAATTGGCTCTGAAAACTGCACCTGGAGTCCATGATAGACCACAGGCTAAACCAGGAAGAGAAGACTTGGGACAGGCCCTGCCTCCACTTTGTGTAAGGGGTTTTGGGTTTGTGGAATAAAGGGGAGGGGGAGCATTGCTTAGCCCTAGCTACCCCCACCCCAGCCAGAAGGATCCCATTACAAGTTAAACGCACTGAATCTTTTGCCCCAGCACAAAAATCACAGGAGTCAGTTTCAGCAACCACCAGCAGAGGGAGCATTGAAAACATCTCATAAAACTTCTGACTTTCAGATCCCCTGAAAGTCCTGAGAGACCCTGTCTCTGAATCTCAGACAGACAGCGAACAGCTCCTCCCAAAAGGATCAGAGACACTCTTACTGACTGTAGTTCCAAATTTTTTTTAATTAAGATTTTTTAAATTTTCACCCCTTTTTTGTATATATACACTTTTTTTATCTTTTGCTTTTTCTTTCTTCGTTTCTCTCCTGTTCTTGATGTGTATTAGCGTGATAACTGGAAAAGTTTATTGGTTCCTGGTCGTACAAAAATACTAGCTGCTTTTTGTTTCCCTATTCTTTTAATTTCTGGGGGGGAGTTCTCCTCCCTTTTTTCTCCTTTAAAAGATTTTTTTTGGTTTGTTTGTTTATTTTTCTGTTTTTTTCTTATTTTCTCCCTTTCTCTCTATTGTCCCTTATTCCCTCTATTGTCCCTTAAGTGATCACCCAAATCTTAGTAATATCCCCTTTATGTTTCCTTTATTAGGTCACAGCTATCTTTGCTTCCCTCTGGATCCATATTTTCTTTTCTTCTTCTTTCTTTCTTTGTTTTTAAAATTTCTTTTCATTTTCCTTTTTTTCTTTCATTGAGTTCCCTCTCTTTCTACAGCAAATCCTTTACCTCCTCCACTTTCTCACTGTCTACAGTTGGTCAATATAATCTCCTAATTTTCACTTTCATTACCTTCCATCTCTGACTCCCTATTAGTTAATATGCTTTGACCCCCCCACAATTAAGGCTGTGTAATGATTACCACTGTGATTGTCAATCTGAATAGCACTTGTATGTTTTTGAAGTCTGACAAATGTGATAGTTAAATACTAGTGTCACTGAAATATTCATTATCACTAACATTAGTTCCATAGACTGAATTCAAAAGTCTATTATAATTTGTTCTAAATAACCAATTCAGTACTGTTTATTGTAAACATTTATTGTACATATTGAAAATCTTCCATTAACACATGAGGTGTTGGATACTTTTAAGGGTAACTAACAGTTCACAGTAAAGGGATTAGACTTCTGAACTCAACTTTCCTAATAATACCTCATCCCAAATAAGGGACAGGACAAGAAAGCCTTCATACTGTCCCAGAGATTTACGTATGTTGTTTCCTCATTCTCGTTCAATTCCAAAAACTTCTTAATCTGTGCTCTCATTTCCTCTTTTACCCATCTTTCATTTAAGAGGTAATTATTAAATTTCCAAGTATTTGAGTAGTTTCTGTTGTTTCTCTTATTGTTGATTGCTAAGATCATAGCATTATGAACTGACAGAATATGTGGGATTATATCCACTTCTTTATATTTGTTAAGATTATCCCAGTGAACTAGGATGTGGTTTATTTTAGAGAAAGATCCAGGTACCACTGAGAAGAAGGTAAATTTAGCTGTCTTAGGATGGAATATTCTGTAAATGTCTGTTAAGTCCAATTGATTAATAGAGTTGTTCAGATTGGAAATGCCTTCATTGATTTTTTTGTTTTGATGATCTGTCTAGAGTTGATAATGGTGTGTTGAAGTTCCCCAGGATTATTGTGTTGAGATCAATGAGGGGATTAATGTCCTTAAGTATTTTTTCCATATATTTTGGGGGGGGTTGTAATTGGGTGCATAAACGTTAATTACTGTTATATCTTCTTGATGAACTGTCCCTTTTAGTATGATAAGGTGACCGTCTTTGTCCTTTCTGCCTAGTTTTAGTTGGAAATTAATTTTATCAGAAATTAGAATCACTATGCCAGCTTGCTTTTTTGGGCTGCAGGTCTGGTAGACATTTTGCCATCCTTTCAGTTTCAGCCTGTGTCTATTTTTGAGTGTCAAATGTGTCTCTTGCAGGCAACATATTGTTGGATTTTGTTTTTTGATCCAGTGGGTTAGTCTGTGTCTTTTAATTGGGGCATTGAGACCATTCACATTCAAGGTTAGAATAGATATGGGAGGCTGATTCACTGACTTTGTATTGATTACATAGTTTTGAGTCATCTTGAAAGTCAGCTTTTGTATAATATGATTATTGACTTATCCTTGTTTAAGGATTTAAGATATCATTGGCATTTTCTTCTGAATGGAGAACATCTTTGAGAATGTTCTGTAGAGCAGGATTTGTGTTCATGTATCTTGCTAGCTTGAGTTTATCATTGAAGTATTTAATTTCTCCATCATATTTGAAGCTGGGTTTTGCAGGATATATTATCTTTGGGTGGAAGTTGTTATTTTTCAACACTTGAAAGATATTGTTCCAAGCTCTTCTGGCCTTCATTGTTTGCTCTGAAAAATTCATAGTGATCCAAATTGGTTTGCCTCTGAATGTGATTTGGGGCTTTCCTCTAGCAGCTTTTAGAATTCTCTCCTTAATTTCTCTGTTATTCATTTTGTATATGATATGTCTTGGTGAGTTTCTCAATTGATTAGGTCTATTTGGAGTTCTATAAGCATCTTGGATGTGATATTCCAGATCGATAGTAAAATGAGGGAAGTTCTCACTTATGATTTCACTTAAAAAGTTCTTTAAGCCTCTTGTTTGATGTTCGGAATTTTCCTCCAGGCCAATTATTCTCAGATTATTATGCCTCATCTCATCAAATATTACTTGTAAGTTCTGATTTTGTAATATAAGCTGTTTATCTTGCTTATCTTCTTTGAATTCTATATTGTTTAACCTGTCCTCATCATCCAATAGTCGTTCTTCGAGAGCTGAAGTTTTATTTTCAGTGAAGTAAGCTCTGGTGTTTGTTTCTTCCAGTGAAGATTTGATTTGGTTAACCGTGTTTTTCAATCCTGATAGCTCTACTACATCTCTTTTCAGGATATCTGTGTCTTTGCATAGCTGATATTTTATCTCATGAAACTGTTCCTTTATTTCCCTGTAGAAGTTGTCTCTCATCTCTTGAAATTGCTCTCTGATCTCTTTCCTTATTTCATCTCTCAACTCTTTGATTGCATTACTAATCATAATGCTGACACAATGCCTTTGGTTTTCATCTAGGGCTCTAGCCATGGGATCCTTTGGTGGAGAGCTGTGAGGTTGAAGAGGGGAGTTATTTCCCCTTTTCCTCATTTTCTGAGTCCGAGAGTGTGTCTTGTACTTCAAGTAAGTTGCTCTTGGTGGAGTAATTGGAGCTTCTTATGGCTTTGCTTCATTGTGATGAATTTCTTTGAGAGAGATCTCACAGTGTATTATGATAGCAAGACAGTTCCCATTTTGCAGCATGTCTATTTCTTCAGATAGTAGGGTCACTCTGAAAGTGGGGAGAAGGGATGACTAGGAAGTCAAGGAGGTGAACTGGGGAGGTAAAAAAATCACTCTTGCCTTAGAGTAAAGAGGAACAAGGGATTAGCAGGGAGTAGGTTATTCTATTAGGACTAAGGAAAACATAGATATGGGATGCGGGAAGGGTAAAGACTTTGGGTGAGGATGAGAGAAAAATGCTTATATTTAGGGATTACCAGAGTACAGGGGAGGAAGAGGTTAGTATGGGGCGTGGTTATCTTCACTCTCCAGAGGCTGAGTCTATCTTGCTATCATGAAATGTTTTCCTGGTTGGAACCCAATGTTATAGGGATAGCAAAAGGGTTCAAGAAGACTGAGAGAAAGTAGTAGCCAATCACCAATACATACACATGGATAAATATTTACATCCACCAACACCAAATTCAGTATTAACTGTAAAGCAAGAAAGGGAAAAAGAAAAAAATCAATATAATAAAAAAGTAAAAGAAAATAAAAATAAAAAATAAAAAATCCTTAATGAAAATTTGGATCTATAGACAATAAGGCGATCTCTGGGACCTCTGGTAGGAGATGATCACTGTCCTTCTGGGTTTTAATATGAATGTCTTTCAGTCTGTGGCCATGTGATCCCACAAAAAAGACTGGGGTATCCTTAGACTCCTGGGAGCTCCTGGAGGGGCCTCCACTGAAGTGGACTGGTTTTGGCAAGCACTGATGTTTGCCAGCTTCCCAGAGGAGCTGAAGCCAGAAGAGTTAATGAGCAGGGAGTATGGATAATTTCTATTCTCCCTCTTCTGGGGAGATGAATGCACTGACTCCTGTGGAAGAAGACTCCTGGAGTTCAACTTGCCATGTGATCCTTCTGGCTGAGGGGAGTGGACAGGGCAGAGAACTGCTCCCCTTTATTCCACAAACTGAAGACTTCCTATGAAGGGTGGAGTCTGGGTCTGTTCTAGGTCCTCTCTTCCTGGATCAGACTGAAGCCTGTGGCCTTTTCCTGGATGCAGTTATTAAAGGCTGCTCCAAAAAAGCCAGAAGGAACTTCTGTGTCCTGGGACTTCAAATGGCTTCCAGGGTAACCTGCCAAGTAATCTGCTCCACTGTGTGCCCCAGGGGGCCACCACCCAGCACAGCTCTTGTGCCCAGCATTGTGTGAGCCTGGAAGATGTCTGTTTTAGTTAGGGGTGGGATCGCAGCAACAGTGTTGACTATGACTCAGCTGAGATCCACTGCAGCAGCTATTGCCACTCGCAGCTCCGCTCCTGTAACCAGTCGGGGACTATGACCTGGAACTCCAGATGGCAGCTGGGCTATCCCTCTGAGCAGCCACTGGGTGCCCCAGCAGGCCATCTCCCAGCACAGCTCTTGCCCCCTGCAGTGTGTGAGCTCAGTGGATGTCTGTTATAGTTAGGGACAGGATCACAGCAACTATGGTGACTATGACTCAGCTGAGATCCACTGCCGCAGCTATCGCCGCTCACAGCTCCACCCCTGCAGCTGGTCCAGGACTGTGACCTGGGACTCCAAATGGCAGCCGGGCTATCCTGCCTAGCAGCCACCAGATGCCCCAATGGGCTGTGTCCCAGTACAGCTCTCCCCCCCTGCAGAGTGTGAGCTCTGTGGATGTTTGTATTAGTTAGGGACAGGATCACAGCAGCGAGTGCATGGAATGTAAGGGAGCCGACCACTGTTCCTGGCAGAATGGACAAAGTCCCTTTACCTCTCCTTGATTTAATGGTTGCACCGCTAGCACCAAGCAAATAGCTGATCTACTGTACTCCTGGTGCGGCAGACAGAATTCTTTCTCCCTCTCCAAACTCTGTCAGCCACTCACCAATGGCATCCACACCAGCAGGAAGTTAGCACAGGCAGACTTCTGTGTCCCTGGCAGGATGGGGAAAATCCCCCCCCACACTTTTTTTTCTCCTCACGAAACTCCCAAGACTCAGCTCCTTAGGAAAGCTTCACAAACTAGTATTAGAAGTTCATATATAAATTCCCCTGAACACACCTTGGAAAATTGAAGATAAACTGGGATTTTCCCAAGTAGAGGAAAATGCTGCCTCCCTTCGGGTTGCCATGTTGGATCAGCCAGTTGTAGAGCATTTCTACAGCAGGTTTGTTAGGCAGGTCTCAAAGAACTTGAGGAAAGTGTGTTTCTTCATTTTTTTTAAGAGAAGGAAGGACGGTGAGTGGGAGAGAGAAAGCAAATATTATTTAGTTTTTCATCCAGTCTTCATTGCTCTCATACTTAGTTGTGCATGTGCTGCTGGGTTCAAACCTGGTTCCTTGTGTATGCCAGGCATGTACTGCAACTTCCAAGCTAACTCTCAAGGCCCCAAAGTGAATTAAAAAAAAACTGCCAGTTTCACATTCCTTCTAGTGGTACCTCAGGTTCTGGGAATCTTAAGAATCACTGTGTTTCTCTAAGAAAACCCCAGTGAAGCCAGGAGAAGCACAAAATTATAGAACAGGATTCACTAGAAGTACTGCAGTTTATCTACCATGTTCATCTCCAGTGTTGAGTCTTTCTTAAAATTCTGCTTGTGATTCAATGAATTCCCAAGGGAATATCTCCCAATTTCTTAATAGTGTGGATATAGTGAACTGTTTGAAGGGATAGAAGGTATAGCTTTGTGAAAGAGCATTCAAATTTGAATTGCAAACCTAATTCACAAGGTCCACACTGTGCTTTGTTTCTTGTTGAAATCCCTAGAAGCAGTAGTAATTTGGAAAGCCTAGAAACAAAGATCACATGGCACACATATATGCTTATTGATATGGCTGTTAATGCTAGCAAGAACAGTCAATTCTAGGGAAGTTCCCAGCAGGTATGCTTCCTATTTTTCAAAGGGGCTTGAGAAAACTGGCTTGCTTTACAGCTGCAGATGCACATTCCTTCCAGAGCTACAGTTGGGTCTGAGGAACCCACGAATCACTAAGCTTTTCTGAAAACACACTGCTGAACAAAGCAGAAACATGCAATTTAGAAGAGATTTCACCAATAGTGTCAAAGATTGTATGTTGTGTCTTCTCCACAGCATGTCACACTACAAAAGCTTCTTGTGATTCAATGAGTCCCCATAGTAATGTCTATCAGCTTCTCATAATGTGTGCTTTGGAACTTCTTGAAGAAGAAGGAAAACTTTTAGTGAAAGCACTTTCAAGTTGGAACAGCAAATTTAGTGCATAATGCCTACACTATGCATTTTTTTCTTCTGGAACTACCTTGCAGGACAAGTCTTTCAGAGTGCCTGGAGCAACATTTCAGTTTGCACACATGTATTCTCTTTGAAAAGGGCTGCTCATTCTTTGTGAGAAAAGGCAGTTCTAGGACATAGCCCCAGGAGGTTTGCTAATTAGTTTTTAAAGGGCCTTGAGGAAAGTGGGTTCCTTCAAACTGCCAGTTTAACATCCTTCCAGAGGAACATTAAGATCTGGCAAGACTAAAATTTCTCTGAGGAAACACGGGTAAATCAATAAGAAATATGCAGTTTCAGCAAATAATACACTAGTGGTATCATATGCATTGTACTATTCCAGAGTTCAGTTTTACTTCAATATCTCATTGTATTTAAATGAGCTGCAAAGGAATATCTCCAAGTTTCTGATAATGCCTGTGTGGTGAACTGCTAGAAAGCTTAGAACAAAAAATATTAGTACAAATACATTCATCTTTAAGCAGCAAGTGAATTCACATGCACACATTGTATTTTGCTGCTCCTTGAACTACAAAGAAGCACTCACTATTCATTTGGAGTTCCTAGAAGCTAGTTTTCAGTTTGCACACACATATACAATTTGAAAAATCTCTTGTTTGCTAGTGAGAAAGGACAGCTCTAGAGCATCTCCCTAACAGGTTTGCTACTTATTTTACAAGGGGATTCAGGAAAGGAGGAATCTACACATTTCCAGTTTCACATTCCTCCCAGAGGTTATATATTGTTACCGGGGGAACCAGAGAAGCATCATAATTCTTTGAGAAAACGCTCTTTAAGCCAGCAGAATCATGCAGTTTCAGAAGAGCATTCACTAGAACTACCAAAGTTTATGCAGTGTTCTTTAACAGAGGTTAGTCTTCTGGCTAATTGTACTACTAGTACATCTACTAAGAAGCACTAATCATATGGAGTGCTGGGAGGGTGGATTTCCAATTGCATATTTCTAGGCAGAAACTCTAGTTCCTGGCAATTTCTCCAGCATATTTGCTACTTAGGTTTCACAGGGGGTTGAGTAAAGGGGGTTCTTTCAATCTGCCAGTTTTACTTTCTTTCCAGAGGTACATTGGTATATTGAGAACATAAAAATGACTAGTTTTTCTGAGGAAACACTTGTGAGGACAGAAGACACAGGCTGTTTCAGAACAGTATTAAGTAGTAGTAACAAAGATTTTGTGCAATGTTCTTTTCCAGAGTTGATTCTTACTTCAAAAGCTACATTTGATTTGATGAGTCTCAACAGGAATATCTCCCAGTGGCTGATAATATTTGTATAGGGAACTTCTTGGAGGAACAGAAGAAAAACACATTGTGCAAGCACATTCAAATTTCATCAGCAAACTTAATTCACAAAGCCATCACTGCATTTTGATGTTCATTGTACTCTGTAGAATGTCTAGTCATTAGAAATTCCTGCAAGCAGATTTTCTGTTTGCATACTTATATGTCATTTTTAAACAGCTTGTCATTGGTAGCTAGAAGGTTCATGTCTAGGACATTTCCCCAGCACATTTGATCCTTAGTTTTCAAAGGGGCTAGAGGACAGTGGCTTCCTCCAAACTGCCATTTTCACTTTCCTTCCAGAGGTTCATTGGGATCTGGGAAACTAAGAATCACTATATTTCAATGAGAAAACACTTGGTGAAGTCAGCAGAAATATGAAGTTTCATGGAAGAATTCATAGTAGTACAAAAGTTTACATGAAGAGTTGAAGATGTGAGACTTACTTGGAATCCTCATGATTCAGTGAGTTCCCATAGGAATATCTCCCTGTTGCTGATAAAGAGTGTATAGTGATGGGGCTGGCTCCGTGGCTCAGTGATTACAGTGCTTGCCTGGCCTGCACAAGGATGGAGGGTTGAATCACAGCACCACAAACACAATGAAGTTCTGAGCAACCAAAACCAATGGAAAACTAAGTAAAACTGGTTCTGTTTTTCTCTCTCACTGTCCCTCAGTTTAAAAAAGTGTATAGTTGATTTCTTGAGAAGTCAAACAAAATTTTAGTGTAAGTCATTCACTTTAGATAGCAAACATAATTCACAGTGCCCACACTGTTTTTTCTTCCTTGTTGTATTACCTACAAGCCCTAGACTTTTGCAGAGCCTGGAAGCAAGTTTCAGTTTGGAAATCTATGTGTCATTTGACAATGGCTTTTTGTTGCTAGTCAGAAAGATAAATTATAGAGCATTTCCCCAGGAGGTTTGCTACTTAGTTTTCAATGCAGCTTGAGGAAACTGGCTTTCATCAAACTACCAGTTTCACATTACTTGATGTGCTTATGTTCTCCTAAATCTATTTAGAAATACTAGTTGTGGGGAGTGCCCAAAAGCAATTTTCAGTTTGAAGACATATATGCCATTTGAAAACAGAAGTTCATTGCCAGAGGGAGAGGTCAGTGTTGAGGCACTGCCCCAGATGGTTTGCTACTTACTTCTTGATGTGGTTTGAGGAAACCATCTTTTTTCAAACTACCAGTTTTACATTCCTTCCAGAAGTATACTGAGTTCAGGGATCCAAAGATTCACTAGTTTTTAAAGAGAAAACCCTGTTCAAGCCAACAGAAACATGCAGTAGTAGAATACATTTCACTAGCAGTACAAAAGTTTATATGTACAGCTATTTTACAGACTAGAGTCTAATCTCCAAAGCTTCCTGTGATTCAACGATTCACCATAGGAAAGCTGTCATTAGCTGATAACGTGTGTATAGTGAACAGTTTGAAGTTACGGAAGGAACACACTTTGCCTGAGCATTCTCAATGTTGAACCACTACATTAATTCTCAATGTGCATAATCTTATTTGTTCCTCTTAAAACTACCTGGAAGCAATATTTATTTGGGCTGCCTAGAAACCACTTTGGAGACATACATCCTTGTTGCAAGGACTGTTAAAGGTACTAGGCATTTAGTGAATTTTTCCCAATACGTTTGCTACTTAGATTTTAATATGAATTGAAGAAACTGGCTTTCCCCAAAAAACCAGTTTCACATTCCTTTCTCAGATACATTGGTATATGAGCAACCTTACATTGACTATGGTTCAAGGTGAAACCACAGTGAAGACACCAGAAATGTGCAGCAGAAGAACAAATTTCCCTAGCAATACACACTATGTATGTAAGAATATATATATGTATATATATACATATTATATGTATATATATATATACAATTATTTTTCAGATTTGAGTGTTTACTCAAAAGGTCATTGTGTCTCAAATGCCCTGAAAATTTTTTCTGCCATTTGCTGACTAATGTGTATACAGTGAATTATTTGATGTTTCAGAAAAAAAAAACAACAACAACACTTTGCTAGCACATTCACTTTGTTCAGCAAACTTAATTCAAAATTCCCACACTGTATTTTATTCCTCCTTCAAATAATCAGAAGCACTATTTGGAGTTCCCAGAAACAAGGTTTCAGTTTGCAAAAATAAATGCTCTTTAAAAACAGATATTCATTTGTAAAGGAAAAGGCCAGTTTTGGGGCAATTCCACAACAATTTTGGTAGTTATGTTTTTCAAGTTAGCTTGAAGAAACTGGTTTTCTTTAACCTACCATGCTCACATTTCTTCCATAGACATATTGGGATGTGAGGAACATAGGAATCAATGTGTTTCAGTGAATAAACACTGGTGAAACCTGCAGAACCAGCCAGGAGCAGAGCAGACTTCACTAGCGGTACCAAAGTTTAAATGTGTAATTACATTCCAGGGTTGTTTATGTCCTTAAGAGCTCCTTGTGATTCCATGACTCAGCTTAGGAATATCTGCCATTTGCTAATAGTGAGTATAATGAACTGTATGAAGTTGCAGAAGGAAACCCCATTGTGCTAGCACATTCAATTCTGAGCAGCAAAGTTAATTCACAATGTGCACACTTATTTTGTTCCTCCTTCAACTGCTGACAAGCTTTATTTATTTGGAGTGCCAGAAAGCATTTTTTTTGTTTGAATACAGGTATGTCATTTGAAAATGGCCCTTAATTGCAAGAAGGAAAGGTCAGTATTGAGCAATTTCCCCATCTGGATTGCTATTTACTTTTTGAGATGATTTGAGGAAACTGGCTTTCTTCAGACTTTAGTATCACATTCCCTGTGGAGTAATGCTGGGGAATCTGAAGAATCTAAGAATGAATCACTTCTTTCAAAGAATAAGCAATGACAAAGCCTGCAGAAACATTCAGTACCAGTACAAATTCCCCTAGCAGTGCCGCCATTTATATGTGTAATTCATTTACAGAGTTGATTCTATTCTCAAACTCCTTGTGATTCAATGACCCCACATTGAAATATCTGCCATTTGCAGATAACATGTATATAGTGAACTGAAGGAAGTTACACAAGGAAACATTCAACATTGAACAGCAAAATTAATTTACAATTCCCACACTGTTTTGTTCCTGGTTCAACTCCTTAGAAGCATTATTTAATTGGAGTGTCTAGATATAAGTTTTTGTTTTGTATACATATATGCCCTTTGAAAACTGCAGTTCATGGCTAGAGAGATGGTCAGTTCTGGGTCTTCTCCCCAGCAAGTTTGCTACTAAGTTTTAAATATGAACTCTGAAAACTGACTTTCTTCAATAAGCCAGTTTCTAATTCCTTCCTGACTTATATTGGAATGTGGCTAACCTGACAACATCTAGGTTTCATTGAGAAAACTCCAGGGAAGCCACCAGGAATTTGAAGTACCAGAAGAAATTTCCCCAGCCATACCCTAGATTATATGTGCAATTATTTTTTCAGAGTTGAGGCTTTCCTCAAAGCTTATTGGGTCTCAATGACTCTGACAATTTTATCTGCCACTTGCTGACTAATATTTGTATAGTGAACTGTTTCAATTTCCAGAAGGAAAAACATTTGTGCTAGCACATTCAACTTTGAATAGCAAAGTTATTTCACAATGCCCACAATGTTTTGTGCCTCCTTCATTTACAGATAAACACTAGTTATTTTGAGTGCCTAGAATGAATATTTTAATTTAGCAATATATGTACCTATTAAAAATGGCTGCTCATTGGGTATCAAGACAGGGAAGAAGACCAATGGAATAGAATAGAAGACCCCGAAACCAATCCTCAAATCTTTAAACATCTGATTTTTGACAAAGGGGGTCAAAATATTACATGGAGATGTGACAGCCTCTTCAACAAATGGTGCTGGACAAACTGGTCCTCCATCTGCAGAAAGTTGAAATTAGACCCATATCTTTCTCCTTG